>JAOYSI010004029.1:20243-35346 GCA_025775065.1 Hiodon alosoides
TGATGAAGAGGTTGAACTAGTCCTCTGAGGAAGAGGTTGAACTAGTCCTCTGATGAAGAGGTTGAACTAGTCCTCTGATGAAGAGGTTGAACTAGTACTCTGATGAAGAGGTTGAACGAGTCCTCTGAGGAAAAGGTTGAACCAGTCCTCTGAGGAAAAGGTTGAACTAGTTTTATGATGAAGAGGTTGAACTAGTCCTCTGATGAAGAGGTTGAACCAGTCCTCTGATGAAGAGGTTGAACCAGTCCTCTGAGGAAAAGGTTGAACCAGTCCTCTGAGGAAAAGGTTGAACTAGTCCTCTGATGAAGAGGTTGAACTAGTCCTCTGAGGAAAAGGTTGAACTAGTCCTCTGATGAAGAGGTTGAACTAGTCCTATGGTGAAAAGGTTGAACTAGTCCTCTGATGAAGAGGCTGCAAGTTTAACATCCCGCAGGGATCTGAAGCATTGTAGACTTTGAACCTAAGATTTATATATCTCATTGTACACTTGTAAATGTGTAATACTGTAGGCTTTAAATGAATAAAGTTACTGGTTAAACTTACACAATATCATTTTTCTACAGAAAATTATTTATGTATTTACAAATGTATTTATTAGAATTTGGAATTTGGAAGAAAAAAGGCAGTAGAGAGAAATACTAGAAAATAAGTAAAGACCATTCACTCAAACGGATATCCGTCTTCAGATACGATTCTTTATTCGTCTGGCCGCTCCCATTATTCTTCATTCATGATTTGGCTAATTGTGGTAATGTGACGTTGCTCCACACCACAGCCTCCACCACAGCTCATGGTACAGCAGAACGCATTCCCAAACTGATGCTTTGTTATATTATAAGGTCTAGATCACATGCAAAAAAAGTGTGCATTTTGTTTATCATAAACACCTGTCTGCTATGTCTAGGCTTCAAATTATAAGAAACCAAACCAAACCAAAAGATATACAAAGGGGCAAAACACATTTTACAATTTTATTGATCGATATACCTCAGTTAACAAATATTATCTAATATTTCTACAGTAAAATGTTAACAAAGGAATGTACATTTAATCATTAAGTAATACGTGGCTGGACAGGCAGATATTTTGAAATTACTTGCCTTCTGGAGCAGAGTAAAATATATTACACAAAGGATAACCAAGAGGTTAAATCTACAAAATAAGGCATCAATAAATAATATCACATTATATGCAGATACTTCTACTTACATCAGGACATTTTATCTATAGCTTGTATTTAAGTTTACGGTAAGAAGTAGTTTCCAAGGCCAGCATCTATTTTCAGTCCTGACCCCCAGCTTAAGAGAAATCCACATACTTATGCGTATATATCATGCGGCCTTGGTGGTTTCTTAAACATGAATGGTAAATAAATTGCACAAGTTGTATACTGGAAAAAAATAAAAATAAAAAGTATAAATGTATTTGTCGGTATATCATGAACCTTCACCCAAACTCCTGAAAATCTGCTCTGGTAAAGCTTTGCTTGTCAGTGTGTATGGAGGGCTGGGTCTTGGGTGCTGCATAGGAAGGGAAAAAGAACTCAAAAAAAAAAAAAAAACACCTTCTCTCTAGGGTTCAGGTCCATATTAATTTGCAAAGTTAAATAAAAAAATAGCGATGCAGGTGTTTTGTGTTTTTTTTTTAAATATGTTGTTTTAAATTAGTGAACATGCAGCCCAAAACTGATTCCACAAAAGCAGCTGAAACAAGGTAAATAACTAAGAAATACAAAAAAAAACAAAAAAAAAACTGAATGGGTATTAATAAGTTTCAATAACATTGATAATGAAAACCTTATTTTCAACTCAAAACCAAAATGCGTACAATGATGCGGACGGTACAATTAAATGTGACAAACTAAGTTAATAATAAATACCCTTTCCAGGAAGTTTCCTTACAATAAATATTTTTATACATGTTTTATAACAACAATGTATATGCTTCAGTAAGTAATATGTTAGCAGTATATGTGTCACTCTGGAATGCAAAGAAAGTGACCTGGCCCACGGTAGTCTTTAGCATACAGATGTGGCAAAACATCTGTAATAAATATTTCAATATTTCATTTTGGCAGAATAATTCATGTCATTATTTTAGATATTGGTAACAACAATATATTCATTTATAATACAAGGCATTCTCGTGCTCAATATTTTCCCCGTTTATTTTTCTGGAATTAAAAACATATACAACTTAAAATATGGGTTATTTCATCACTTCTATATTATTGTAATCTCAAGTATTTGCTGAAAAATGTATGCAAGGAGTGGGTGAGATCAGTTTGATTTCATATTTTTCTAAAGGCTATGGAAATTAACAATGAGTGAAATAGACTAGCATGTGTCTAGAAGGGCCTATTTAAAAAATACTTAATCCAACACATATTATTTACATATTCATATTCTGCTTACACTGATTAAGCGTTAAAACACAACAGAACAGATGAAAGAAAAATGGAGAAAACCTCTTGTGTAAGAGGTCTAATGTAAGTTTCCTACACCTGGAACAGACTGATCACAGCGTAACGACACTTAGCTCCAAGTATGTTGAAACACTTGCTCCGTAGAGGTGGATTATAAATGCTCCTAAATGGGTACGTTAACCGTGTAGAATTAAGTTATTTAAATTCTTGGTGGAGTCAAGCCCCCGTGTTTCCTTCCAAGTGGATACTTTCTAGAAAAATTCAGCCTTTGAGAAAACAATTTAGATAATGTTATTGGAATTTCAATCACCATTATATCGTTAGAATCTCGAGGCCCTGGGCACCTTTTCAACACTAAAATGTCATCCTTAAGAAAATATCAAGCTTCTGTTAATGCATTTACTTTATGTAAGTCATGCAATGACTGGAGCTCTGTTTTTGCCCTGACTTCAATCTTGCCAGCTAAGTTTTTGGCAGGTACAAGTTTGGATTTTTCATGTTATTATTTTTCCAACTGACACTACTTTTTTCCCCATAAAAACGTCTCAAAAAAACATCAACCAAAAATTCGATGTTCGAAATAAATTGGACTAAAAACTAATGTTGTTTGGCACTTAACCAAAAACGTCCCTTTGTAGAAACAACTTTTGATCGTACGGAAGAAAACCGGTAAAGTCATATAATCGCAAATACGATTCTTATTCATTATTAAAATCAATACAATCAGAACTATGTATTCTGTTGAAAACGAATAAGCGTCTTTCCACTTTCACAGCGATAACTTCTCACAATATTTGTATTTCATGCAAATGATGATGAGATTGTAGCTTTAGTTTTGGACGTGTGATTCCATTGCTTTCATGGTTTTCTGATTTAAAAAATTTGAAACGATAATAAAATCGCCGTCTTTTGCTTTAATTCTGAACTGACCGGTTTTAATGAATAAGGCCCATATTCTGGCATAGGAAAACCGTAAGCAAAAAAGAAAAAAAGCCTGAGCGGGATAAAAGACTAGTGGGTATTTTTAGTGGATTTCTGACTGTATGTCCTGAAAGGCACTGTATTTGGGGGGAAAATGTCTTGACATTGTGTTCTTTGCATCACAATCTCTTGCATACAGCAGGGGATATTTGATATATCATTCGTGTTTGGACAGCACATTTCAATTTTGATATTGCAAAGGGACCAACTCCAATTTAAACGATTCAGCACTCATGGAGAACTGATAACACCCCCGGAAAGGTAACGTAAACAAACACTAAAGATTTATCAGTCTGTTTTAAATCGTTATGCCTGGGACCAAATCAAAACCGTCGACCCGTTAATCGTACTTTACATAACTGTATTTAATAACCTTTTCTTTTCGTGAATAGAAGAAATACGAGTCACTGTTAAATATAATGTTATTAAAAGCCATTAGCTGATTGTCAAAGTTTTGATTTTATCCCAGCCCATGTAATGTTACTGCTTATATATGATATGGTAAAAGGGGGAGAAAACTGCAGGATTTACAAAATATCTGACACTAAATAAATATTTTTGTAAACACTTTCATTATGACTTTACTTAAAATATACAAATATAAAATTTAGTTTTATAAAGGTTATTTTTCAGTATGTCAAATAACTAAATGTGTATTGCTTTAATGGAATTCAGCTTTTTGTGAGTGATTTTTTTTTAAATAGGTCATAGACAGACGAATATTTTCTTTTTTTGCAAGGACCCTATACGTTTTACAAATCTATTTAATGTAATGCATGTGAAAGGTCGCCTTGTTTCTATGAATATAAAACAATGAAAAAGTAAATTCAGCTGGAGACAGAAGGATATTGGCTGCTCAAAAACTAAAATATATTCCGATTTGCTCTTTTAAAAATTTAAAGTAAGACTTACGTGTAGAAAATTACATTGCCAACTTCTAAAGGACACTTGATAACAATGAAAACAAGCTCTTTTTTTGTACTGATGTTTGAGTTATGTGCCATTTAAATACACCCCTTTCTCTATAGAACACGTTCACTACCAGTGAAATTATTTAACGTGCACTGATAATTGAACGTCTCCGATTTCCGTTTCGGTTTGAGTCACTGATTTTTGCTGCCATTCACCAATATTGGTTTTCATGGCACATAGAGAAACTTACATTCCATCGTCAAAGTGTTTTTTTCTCGATTCGTACATTGTGGCATCAATGACGGGCAAAATACCTGGATAAAATAAGCTTATGAATACCGAAATGTTTCCACCATTCTTAGGAGTGTGTATTAATTTATTTTATAGTTTCTGCGCAGTAAATTTTTATATCTTTTTTCTTTCTTTCTGTATAATTAGGAAGCCATTACTGGCCCTGCGTTGAATACTGGCCTTCTAAAGAAATAAAACACCTAGAGATTTATAACACATTCTCATTTTCTGCAGAGATGAGATGCCTAGCAAGTGGCACTGATTGATTGATATTAACTTTCCTGAGTTTATGAAAGTCAAAAAAAAAAAAAAAAAAAGAGATTACATTTTTTTTTTTTTAAATAAACAACACTACAGTATGTCATTAAATAAAGAGCCCGGCAGTCTTTGGTCACCCATCCCCAGGAGCGGGAGGAACACCCAGTGCCCTTTACGCCGCAGAGAAGTTAGAACGGATGGAGTCTTCCCGGAGCTGACGGTGCTTCCCGATGCTGTTCTCCTCCACCTGCGTTCGCCGCTCGATGGTAATCCTGTAGTTCTTTCTGTGAAATGACAGGTGGGGCGGGCCAGTCAGTTGGGTCTGACATCACGTCTTTTTCCCCCGAGCGAGCGAGCAAGCGTAACTTCCAGCCGGCAAATCCTGAGCCGAACAGAAACAGGACTTCCAATAGAGCCTTTCACCGGGTTATGCAACCCTTGACAAATGCAATTATACAAATGTCAGTCGGTACTGAAGTTCCACGTTAGATAGGTAAGACAAAGCAGCCAAAATTCTTAAACATGACAGAGTAAGTAAGGGTCCATTATGGCTTGTGTAAAACTTGGGTTGCATAGAGATCTGCAGAACGGCGCACTTGCATAAGTCTTAGATAGTCCAAAGTCCTTTAAGAATCGCTCTGATATATCATCAAACAAAAATTGCATTCAATGCAAAAATTAGGGGAAGAAAAATAATATGGTTTATAAATAAATGTATTTAATTCAGGAAACTACAAAATGTCCAGGATTATGTTACTGTTGTGCTCAGTTCACACTGAATTATGGTGTCATTTCCTTTAAAACATTACCATGTTCCCTCAAGATAAGCTATTATGGGAATACTATTTGATTTCCATTAGGTGAATAAGTGACTATTTATCTGATTGATTCCGTTGGATTTTAAACGTGCTTAATAACACGCCGTTCAGGCCTTTACAACCTTATTTTTTTTCCTTGATCACAATGACAACTGTACTGTTCTGCCTTTTCTTGTTTGCACCGATTACATTGCTTTGGATAAAATAGAAAATAGCGTAAATCAACTGGGAAAGTTCAGCTGACCGCAGCATATTTACATCCACACTTTCTTCATTGTGATTTTTTAAAAGCAGCAACTTATGTTCAAAAGTGTTGCTTTTGAAAAATGTCAACAGCTTATGTTCACTGGCTACACAACGTTTAACGAGTACACCCCTACCACTCTCAGTCACTTGAGACATTTATGGACCTACTGGGGGTGTGCCAAGGAAGCGAGTGGTTGGGGTACTGGATGGTTCAGGGTGCCTTCTACTGGAATTCCAAAAGAACAGCTTACTGCTCCGTCATCTGATGTGATTAGTTTAATTGGTACATACCTGAAAAAGTAGAACGCCATTAGCAAGGCTGTCCCTAGAAGTCCACCGACAATGCTTCCTGTAACTGCAGATACCCCTAGTCCACCTGCTTGGGAAACAAAGGGAGGCCATTAGTAAATGGGTCCGTCCCGGTTCCCCTGAGACGTGCCTGGATCCACTGCATTGGATCCTAATTCTTACAGGGCAACGCCGACGCCTTTTCCCACACAACCCCTTTAAAATGGTCACTCAAAAGGCAACTTTTACTTGTTTATCTGAAATCTGAAAAGTAATGGCAGTCTGAAAGGGCTTTTAAATCACAGGGGCCCACAGCGCACACATGAAGTCCTGTTAATGGCAAGCTGCAGCAGTGTAGTAAGTTTACATGATTTGTCGGGAGAGGACGATGGGAAGGTCCGTCGATGTCGCTCTCTCAGAATGAAGCGGTCTCTGTCGAATCCCGGCAACACCTGGACACTGCCGTTGATCCCGAAGTAGTTTATAACAGCCTGTAAAACACAACCCCACACGGACCGTAGAGCCTCCATCTTTGTACCCGTTAAAAATCTGCACGTGTTTACGTAGTTGTAGCTGGTCACGTGACGGTTATTATTCCACAAATGGTTGCGCGCCTTTCAAGTGTGAACTCTGCATTTGTTTAACATCTATTTAGCCTTGCACAGGGGCAGAGAGATGGGTGGTGCAAAGTGTAGAAAACGCTTAAAGGCTAAAGGCTTTGTAGGTTTAGTTCGGTGACCCTCGCCGTCTTAAACTCTCACCTCAAAGGTGCCAGCCTCAAGGTCTTTCATGGCCATCACAGAGAAGTCTCCATTTCTGTCCCCATTGGCGTCAATGGACACCTGGCCTGCAATGCCTGTGCAGAGGTATGCAAAGAATGAGAAAATTAATTAACTACAAGACCTTTGCATTCCAAGGAAAACAAAAATGAGAGTCCACACATTCCGGACAGCCGATACAACAGGAAATCTAATCCATTTCTCTGCGTTTTTGTTGGCAATACCTCCAGAAATTGAAATTTCATCCTTGTGTCTGCATTCCTAAATTCTTGACATTTTTAAAATATTATTTTTTTCTAACAAGAAAATATGACCCTGTTTTTTAACGATTCTGCTGGACAACACATTGCTTTTTCAGTGTTGAGAGCTGGAAGTTCAGCCATTTAGCATTTCAACCGGCTTTGACAGCACATGACTGTGATGAACAGAGGTGGAAGTCGTCCTCAATGATTTACTGACCCTCTTTCTTGTGTTTGAACTGTAGTCTACATTACAGAATGATCTGCAGAGTAACAGTATTTCTACTGCAGGTTTTCATTTCTAATTCCCTTCTCTAAGTGAACCTATTTTGTTGTGTAAGACTTATTTACCCGGTGGTGTGGTTTGGTCTGCACAATATTCTGTTAATTCCTGATTTTAGTATATTCAGTTCACATGGACTAAAGGCAGCTGTTTTTGTAGAGCGTCCTCCACTTGTCTCTACCGAAACAGGCAAGGCATATCAAATAGATTGTGAGATTGCGCTACAAAGGCCAATAGAGGTGTTTTTTGACTCCTTTTCTTCGCACTTAAAGTCACCATTTAGACCAGGGGTGGTGAAATCCTGCTCCTTGAAGGACGTGGTGTCAGCGGGGTTTTCAAGCTACCTCTCATTTAGCATCTGAGCTACACCAGGTGAGAACATTTCTGACCGAAATAATGAAGAGGTGAGGTGGAACGGAAACCTGCAGACACTGTAGTCCGTGAGGATCTTGGTTCCTCACCCTGACACAGGCAATAGATCAACACATAAAAACAAGTGAGATGTCCATGGGATCGTTTATTTCTGGGACAATTGATGTGAGTGTTCAGTTGGCTCACAATTACATGAATTACATGGGCTTGAAACTCCACCCAGCTTTAGCTGTAGTTCTGCACCCTGAAAGATTTTGACTGATGTAAAAGTGAGTAAATTGTATGTGGGATACATCTCAACAAGGAAATTTGGTTGTTAAAATGACTGACAGATGTCTACAGCAGTGGTACAATAATTCCCCAGATTATAGCATTCCTCAGAACACTGCGCTCTCAGTTGAATTGACGGGTATTTCTGTCCTATTCTGACCAGTTGTGTTTTAGCATTCCAATACAGAAGCTTGGCTTGACTTCTAATGACTTGATATGTAAGCTTTTTGCCATGTTTCTGTTCTTACAACTCAGTTGCTAAGCAGAAACTTTTATCCAGAGCGACTTACACAGCTTACGATTTTTACATTCATCCACTTGGACAGCTGGGTAATTACTGAAGCAACTCGGGTTAAGTACCCCGCTCAAGGATACAACGGGACTTGAACCCGCAACCTTTCATTTGCAAGCCTGCTGTGTTCTTCTAAGCACTTTCTTTTTATTAGACCTAATAATTAATAATTGGTATTTTCGTCAAGAGGTCAATTTATGAGACAAGACATGCGAGGAAGGTCATTATTTAGGAATAGACAATTACAAGATGGAAATAATTTCCTTTTACCTAGTTAAGCACTTTCAAGGTAAAAAACATTTACGTTTGTTTAACAAGACCCTTTTAAAATACCTGATTTCAGAAGCTTTACTGTTTAAAATAAAGTTACCACTGTTGCTAACTATCAGTTTGAAGTCTAACTTTTGTCCAAAAGGGCTAACTCAGCAACTATCTTTATATATATTTATATCTTTTGCTTTTAGGAAAATATTAGTACTACACAACTGTTTTCTTGTTGATCGCAAAGATTGTTAACAATCTCAATGAATTTCACCAATTCATTTTTAAAATGTTTTAAGTATAATAAATATACATATTGTAGCATCCTATATCTGTTAAGAATACGTTCATGTTTCTAATATCTAAGCCTTACATTTTTATATTCATGATAAATACATTGTAGAGATCCATTGTTTGTAGTATAATGCAGAATATTCTAATAAATAACTTCTTTTTTTAACATGGCTAGCTAACCATTGGTATGTAGCTCATACATGATTAAGGTCTTAAAAATGCAAAACCACACTGACCTGTCTGCCCTCTAATTCATAGGCATTAATGACAACCAGACACCGCCTCAGGGAAAGGTTGCGGTACAAAAGTCTGAACTGAACTCAATAATGGTCCAATTGATCAAATCAATTGGCCAGATGTGTGGCAGCACGACCAAACCAAAATTTGTTGACTTGATCTTAGGGTCACGAATTAAGAAGAGTTTAATCATCTTTAGAATGATCCAGTCCTCTACTGGCAGAAGTATGACCCGATCTTAAAGGGTCACTTCCATGCACTGAACGTTTTGTAAATCCAGTTAAGATGTGACCAGGGGTGCAAGGTATTCGGGCTAAACAAAAAGCGTCAAGAAGAAGGTTTTCCCTCCCGTTTCTACCTTCAAAGGTTCGATTCCGCGTGTTCTGCGTTATCTGCGCTCCGTCTTTTTTGTTGGATCCGTTTTTGATGGCTTCGTGCAGGGCGAGTGCGTAGAGAAGCAGGGCGTCATGGAAGCCCTCCACAAACATGTTGATCTGCAAAGTGTTAGAAAGCAAAGTCAAACGCACATCATACATCTCAGAAATTCTCTCTGACTGGAGCAAAGAACAGAACGTCAGAATAGAAGGAAAGTTGATCAGAAATGAATAAAGGCCTCAGTGTTCCTCAGAATGGCCTCGGACGTCATTCCTCTGAAACGCGCGGAAAAGCTTAAAGGTGCTTCATGGATCCAATTCGATTTCATCGTTTCAAAGCTACGTGTGGGCGTAAGCTCAGGAGCAGTGTTTATCTACTTATGCATGTGTGGCAGTGGTTAACTCTTAATATCCCAAACATCAAGAGTGCTGGCTGCCCTGGCATTCTTCACAACACAATGCTTCCTGTCACTGGTAGCAATCACAGGCAAAACATCCAAGTCAAGGTTTTAAAAACATATCTGTTTATTTGCCCTGTGTCTTTCGATACGTCTCTGCCATCACAAAAGCGATACTGTGAACACAGCAAGGTCGGATTTATGGACCAAGCAGCAAAGGTGTCCGAGATTTCTCTTTTGAAGATTTTAAAACCCCTCATGGACGTCCAATGTGTGTCCTAAACTGTCTCCATTTGGACAACGTGGCTCTGGCTGTGTTTCGATTGTGAACTTCCTGGTCCTCATCAGCATCAGCTGATCAGAGGTCTTCTGGAATTTATTTTGACTGTGGCCAGATGTGCCTTTAGAACCTGTGTGCTGACAACTTCTCTCTAATGGTGAGAGCCAAATTTAGTCAGATTTATAATGGCATTGGGTTGGCCCAAATCAAAGGAAACTGAATTCACACTGAGGGTTGGGATTACTAAAGTAGGAAACATGTTTAGCCACATGTATGTAAATTCTATGTGGGTATGTTTGCGTAATCTCAAAACAGTGATCCTCTGCATCAAGGGTCAAAGGGCAATTGGTAAATTTAAGTGTTATCAGCCATGAACGTATCTCTTTTTTATCCTCATACAGATTATATTTCATTCTTAAGCATTGTAGGTATGAGCTGAAGCCCGGAGGGAAACACAGAGGGGATTAATTTGCCAATCCCGGTGTGACAAGGAGACACGGCCCGGCCAAAAACCCAGCGTCTTTCTGGGATAGGTGATTTGCCAGAAACTGGATTTTTTCCCTCTGCAAAGACCTCTGTGGGCTTGGTTTGCTCTAGTGTTTTAGCTGATGGCTTTTCCCCTGTCCCGATTAGGGAAGGGTACTAACAGGAGCCCCAGCCTTTTGATTATTTCGGCACAGTGAAAAATCACAAAGTGTAGACGTGCCAGACATGAAAACTCTGCAGAAAGCCCGACAGACGGATTACCAACACCAAAGTGTACTTTATTTATTATGACATTTTTTTATTTTATTTTTTTAATAAAGAAAATGGACTACTGTAATTCTGTATTTCATTGGTGTTAACATATATCACAGGGGAAAGAAATGCACCAAGACAAGCTTTTCCATTTCGGTTTTGTAAGATTGCGTACGGTAAAAAGGTCTCTTTGAGAAAAGCCCCAGTCGTCCCTCTGTCTATTAAATGATCCAGAGTTAACATTTGTGAAAATGCTGGGTTTGCCAACCCAGACAATGAGGTCACCAACCAAATAAACCTGAGCCGAAGATCAGTTCTGTATCTAACCCCACACGCAGAAAGACGGTGTGGGCACGATTAGATTAGATTTTGTTTTGTATTCTTGCTAGATGTGTGTGTGTGTGTGTGTGTGTGTGTGTCACTCAGACAAAAAAGTTGCACTAATAAACATGTAAACACATGTACATCCATACATGCAAATCAAATCTGGTAACAATCGATTCATTTCTTGAACCAGTTTAAATCCCTTGTGGTATAATTAAATAATATTCCCACGAACAGTATCACAAGCCATTAATGAGCGTAATTACTGGAAACCACGACAGGTTTTCATGCCGGAACCTGACCAACTTCAATGACCCACCGAATAGAACAGGAACAGGACACTGCCGGAGAGATACGTCCGCCAACGCTGAGACCGCTTTTTAAAAAGACTGTGACCAGGCACATGTTACGATCAATGGCAACGGCTCATAAAGAGCAGCATTCTGTGTTCCCGTGTGTAAGTTTGCAGTTCTGGGCCTTTATTAACGAATAACCGCTAGTGGAAAGTCCCACGGGTTCCCATACAGCTGCACCAGCAGGACTTGGGTTCCACCCCCACCTTTACAAAATGTCGAAATGCTGAATGTTTTGACGTTTCATCCCCCACCCCTCACAAGACAGGACGCTACGCCGATCGGAACACGAATGAGCCCGCAATGTGGCGAGGACCCCCAGATCAGAGTGTGGTGTGTGGGCACTGCTCTTTGTCTGAGAGGAGACATGAGTGCCCCTTGTCCCCTTATCTGCATTTCTCCATCTCATTCAGCTCTCCGAGGCTGCAATACAAAACAGCGGTTCACAGGGAGACGAAAGCCATTCGGAATTTTCATTTCATCTCGAACCGGACTCGATTTCACAGTCACATTGAGGAACGGGTCAACATGCAAGGGCAATCTCCTTTTCAGATTACTTTATATACTAATAGTCATTTGAAGTAATTTATTAAAATTGATCATGAATTTAAATAAGTGAAAGCTATTTCTCCATCCTAGCCCTAGCCCTAACCCTAACCCATGTGTTAATGTGGGTAATTAGTAACGAAGGTTGGAGGTTCGAACCCCATTCTTTATAAATAATAAATCTCTCATGTTATTCAGACAAGTCAAATGATAACTTAGGTAGCCGTTGTTACAGGATGTAAAAATAACAAATGTTCACATAATAATACAAATAAATGTAATTAATTCAAAATACATTGGACTTGGCGTCACCTCTGTAATGCATTGCCTTGGGAATTTCCAACACTTCTTAAATTAATTGTCAGGATGTCGGCAACATGTTTCTGATGCATTGTCAATGTCTTGAAAAATCCTTTCCAATGCGAGATGTGAAGAGATGTGTTATTATCACTTTGACTTGACACCACAACGGTGTTAGCAACACGCTGGCAATGCATTAGGGAGGTACCAGTAATGCTTTTTAAAGTAAGACACAATGCTGGTTCTTATGTTGCGATTTAATATTGCGCTGTTTTTTTTAAGATTTCAAAGTTATTTTTCGGATATTGGAAGTTTAGTAGTATTCCTATTGTCTGTTAAATTTCTGAAATATTCAGATATTCGCATAATATCTACAGTGAATCATTTTTACAGTCATTTTTAAAGAATTTTAAGGCATAAATAAACCGATGGTAAAAAGTATTTACTATCAGTTTATTCACCATCAGTTTATTTACTATACATTTTCCTCCTTTGAGTGCAGTTTTTCTGGTCCAATGTGAACGTGCTCCAATGCATTTCAAATGCGCATGTCAAATGCGTTTCTAACAGGTTGCAAGACATTTTAACAGCATTCCCAACACATTTGTTAGTGTAATTTTTTAGCTGGGAAAGGACTGCATTGTGTACAATGAGGGAACTGTGGCGTGTACTTAAAAAGCTTGACATTCTTATTTGGAATCAGAGTTCTCTTTGTATTCCGATTATGCAGTTTTTCCTCTGACTGCCGTTCACGGGGATACCTCCCTAATGCTGGAGGCAGTCCTTCCCCCTTTTGTGGACGTAGTCGATCCTGGCTCCGAGCCGGTCGAAAAGTGGCAGGCCCCCGCAGGGGCCATTAACCTCGCCTGGTCCATCTATCAACGGCGGTTTGTTCCAACACGACAGCTCCCGCGGACCCTCTTCACAAAACCGCCACTTCGGCTCAATGAAGGCTGACGCACAGGAACAACTACCCAGGCTAAACGTCCACGTCTCCCTCCCCCCCAAAAGTCGGCCGCTTCAGAAACCTATGAAGGGCCGGGTGGTCCCATTCATGTGCAAGAACACAGGGGGTGCTGGTCCCTGCCTTCAAGCTGAATGTGACTTGCCTGAGACGAATCGATTACCCCAGCCCCCCCCCCCCCGCCAAATTAAACACCATCCACTAGATTGCTTGACGGGATCTATTGAAAAATAAAGGATAAACAGCCTTCAGGATTTTATACTTAATCTCTTTCAGCTGGGTTGGAGGATTTCATATGCGTGCTTTGATAATAAACTGCAGTGGTTTCAGCAAAAGCACTTAAAATGTCAAAACTTTACACCTTCAAGTTCCAGTGGGTGGTTATCTTCTCTAAGTACATTATGCAATCTTTTGAATTGAGTCTATTAGCATTTTATTTTAAATATCGACACATTTTATATCAAATGGTGGCTTTTTAGTCATTTATACCCATAAAATCGTAACAATGAAACTATTAAAATTATTTTGAAAAGCAGTTCAAAAGTAAAAAGATTTTTTCCTCTGAAACATTCAAACTTTCAGATACTGTGATTAGAAAATATGACTTCATATCATTGTTTATCGTTGTGATATTGATTATTATTCCTGTTATTGTAATATTCAAGTGGAACGCTGTTATAAGGACACGCGACACAACTTACGCACATTGTCACCGTCTTCATCCCCAGGAATCCCGGCTTTCTGTATGGACCTCTTCACTTCCACGGAGAAGTTCTCAAACTGCGGGCTGACAGTCCTCAGCAGCGTGACAATGTTGAGGACGGCGTAGGCCTGCTTGGCCTCTGCGTCATGTGCATCTCCTCTCTTCCACGACCCGTTACCTGCGGCAGAGAGCTCCCACGTGAACAAAAAAAGCAACCGCAGCCACCTGCCGGCTTTGGGCAACGACTGAATGACGAAGGAGGAATAAATCCCATTCCCGACGGACGCCTAGTACAAAAAAATGAAAAAAGAGATTACTGTGTCTATTTACGTGTGTTCAGTCTCAGTAGGTATACAGATGGCAATAACACAAAAGAGCTTAGGTTTTCCTTCTGTATTGCACGTATCATTTCTGATTCCTCAGACAAAATGCAGAGCTGTGTTCTGCTAAAAAAAAATATATATATATAGTACTGTAACGGTGGGTGAAAGGGGATGGGCTTAGCCTCCCCGCCCATATCTGTCCAAATTTGGGTTTTGATTGGGTCATTGGGTGGTTACCACCTGCACCTGGCGGTAATTATAAATTGGAGCCAGGTGCATGGATTTAAAGTACAACAGCCAATTGATTCAGGACGGGTGAAGCACGCAGAGGTTTGGGGAGAACCCTATTGAATGTGAAGCACGCAGAGGTTTGGGGAGAACCCTACTGAGGGTGAAGCACGCAGAGGTTTGGGGAGAACCCAACTGAGGGTGAAGCACGCAGAGGTTTGGGGAGAACCCAACTGAGGGTGAAGCACACAGAGGTTTGGGGAGAACCCAACTGAGGGTGAAGCACGCAGAGGTTTGGGGAGAACTTTACTGAGGGTGAAGCACGC
>JAOYSI010004029.1:35446-47242 GCA_025775065.1 Hiodon alosoides
CAGAGGTTTGGGGAGAACCCAACTGAGGGTGAAGCACGCAGAGGTTTGGGGAGAACTTTACTGAGGGTGAAGCACGCAGAGGTTTGGGGAGAACCCAACTGAGGGTGAAGCACGCAGAGGTTTGGGGAGAACTTTACTGAGGGTGAAGCACGCAGAGGTTTGGGGAGAACTTTACTGAGGATGAAGCACGCAGAGGTTTGGGGAATGATGAACGGCCGTGTGACGCATGAAGCATTTGCGAGAAAATCGTTTCCCTTTATTTTTTGTTATTAAATATTGCACGAAGGTGCCAAAAAGAAAAGTTCCAGTGTCTGGGTCCGTGTTTTCAGGGCAAACGATTCCTTTGGGAGAGTGGAACTCCCACATTACAATGCTACAAAGCCGCTGTAGTCTATGTACGGCGGGGCAGCGCGATTACATCACTGATCGAGATCTGAAACCAAGTGCGTGGTACAGGACGCACCCGGGTTGGGGCCCAATTTTCCAGACTGAAAAACAAGCAGCCACTCTGTGTTTCATGGAGACGAAGACACAGTTGTTTGGGCAAGACCGTGCTGTGTGATAAGTTTTAAAACAGCCGTCCATCCATCACTTGGGTGGATCCTGTTCTCCGTCAATCTTATCCCCTCACCATAATCACCCGTTACTTGTTTAGCAATTTACGTTACAACAACCCCACCCCCCTGTTATAAGGCTGGACACTGTCCAGATTCTAAATTAAAATAAAAATCGCAAAATCCTCTCCATAAATATTGAGGAATTTGTAAGATGTCCAATTAGGAACACAACCAGGTGAGTATCAGAAGTATACTGCCCCTTGTCTAACACCAAAAAGACAAAAAAAAATTCTCAGTACGATCATGCGGCTCTGTCATATAACGGTCTGTTATCATTAAGCATCTGTATCGTACATACTTTATTTTATGCGGGGAAAATTACTCCGATAAATCATCTAAGAACATTACTAAGGTTTTAAGATGTATCACTGAACCGTGATTTTTACCGTAGGATGAAGCGTTGAAGAGCTCGATGTTGAAGAAGACCGTACTCCCATCCGTCAGCCGTTGCCTATGGGCTGCTAGCATGATGTCACGGATGATCCCAGCGCCCGCACACATTATAACGACTGTCAGAAAAAAAAACACGGAACAGCTGCATTACAGAGTGAACAAACCGGTTACATCTTCTTACATCTTTCAACCTTTTAAAAAGGCCGCATCGGGAATAAAATTATTTTAAAATTTGCAAAACGCTAACACATGCTGAAAGTCCTGAAAGTTCAATTTGCAATCATGCACTACTGTAACTTAATCTTCTGCAATGACTCAGGAGCAAACTCAGGAGCATTCCTGTTTGCAATTCACTCAAAATAATCAGCATTCTGATTGGGAGAGACTCTCTCTCATTCACTCATCTTCTTCATGTGGCATATTTCCATATGGAAATTACAGCAAAAATGTGCTGGTGAACATTTAGAAACTGGGATTCATTAATATGCACACAGGACTGTGAACGAGCTGTGACTTAAAAGATTAAAATCTGGCTCCTATTATTCCATCTTCTGCCCGATTTAGCATCGCCAGTTGTCCTAAAGCATATGGGCTGATCATATCCCGCCACCATGCACAGTGAGGGTGTGGATAATAACCAATAATCTCATCTACTCCTAGTCCCTTGTCTCTTTTCCAAAAGGCAGGCTACACAGCCCACATGGTAGGATGAGCGGCCCCTGGAGGAGAGCCGTTTCCCCCTACACGACGATGGATGGGAAGCCAGAAAGAGACGTTGACAATTCCCACCCTCCGCAGCAGGGGGTCGCTCTGCCCGCGCTGCGCTCTGCCCGCCGCTGCGCTCTGCCCGCCGCTGCGCTCTGCCCGCCGCTGCGCTCTGCCCGCTCACAGCCTCCTGACGTCACGAGCCGGATTTGAACTTGCGATACCCAGCTCACAGGGCTCAGTTGCCACTTTCACCAACTGGGACACTCAAGAAGATTTTCAGACATAGCGGGCCATTTCCAAGTCAAATAACGTTAGAAAAAAGAAACTGATAACAGGCAGGTGCGTCAGGGTGTTCTAAGGAACCCACATTGTATGATTTTATTAACCTTGTAGTAGACTGTATATACATCTGTTCGACCCAAATGTTAAACAGGCACATTCAACAAAAAATAAGCTGACTTTGCATGCATATTTTTATTGGAACACGTTTCATTTAAAAAGGACAGCAGATGAAGGTGTTGCCTCATAAGCTTAGTTGACTGTTCAAGTAAAAACTAACCTGCATGGGGTCCCCCTGAGTCTTAGCTATGAAACACTACTGATAATCACTAGGTGAAGAAAACTCATACCTGCTACACCGACAACAAACAAATCGAGTGACAGGGCAAAACAAGGGACTGGGCCAGAAAACGTCCGTTTTCAATAATCAGCGTCAAAATGATCTAGGTAAGACTGCTAAGTAAATGGGAAAGCGTCTTCTTGCTCAGAACGCCAACAGAAAACAGTCTGAGCGTTTACCGCTTTTCGAGCGCGGAAAGGGTTAAAAATAAACAAACAAACAGGCGCATGGATTCCGAAAAGGGAACGGGCCATAAATAGGAAGATTCAGAGACTGGAACATTCCCCACAACTTTGTCACTGTTGCGAGCCTCCCAGAATATCCCTCACCGAGTGGGACAAACTTCACCTCAGTACTCCTGCACTATAGCACCCTTTAATTATAGACGGCACAACACACTGGGTGCCCTGTGTGCACTCGCCAGCGATTCCACGGGGTAGAACTCCAGCCAGCAATATTTCAGAAATCTGGATTTTCCCCTCTCTCTGTGTAGGGCACTGATGCTAGGTACAAATGAACTCAGGAATGCGGAGGGCAGCGCACGGGGAGCTTATTATTGGCTGCGCCGCGTTTTATGTTCCTTTGGGTCATTATAAAAATTTTGTGTAAGTGCATATGCAAATAGTACCCGTGTGCAAACACGTAACGTATCGCTGCAGAAGTAAAATTTATGGCCAACCCCGTTTATTCAGGGGTTTGGTTCCATGGCACTGACCAAGCCTGAAATGAAATGCCTCCACTCTGGGAGAAGAAGAAAAAAATCCTTAATCAAGTCTGCTCTGGACGAAGCTGAATTATAAATGAGGCTTTTGAGTTGTTGGATAATGCCATCCTTTTTAATTCCACCTCACTAATACTGGGATACGTTTCAAGAGTGAAGTACATTATAAATCTACTCTAATACGTATCCAGCTACCCTACCGAGAGAGTCTTGGCCTCCTCTGGCCATATATCAGGGCAGAGACTTTAAACATGTCACATATTGGACTATAATTAATTAAAATCTGCTTCATAAATAAAGGCTTTTATGCGACCATTACTTTTTAGAGCTGGGGAAGGAACGGGGACGGGGTAATGTTTGTAATGAAAATGTGATGCGTTAATGGTTATGCTTTATGTCAAGGGCAGTCCGGTAAGCGGTTCTTCCTATTACAATTTGGATGCTCCATATCTAGGGCAAAAACCTTACATAACAACGTGAGCCCATTATGTCTTCTGTGTCGCAGAAGTATTGCAAATTTGTTCATGGCTTTTCAGACCGTCCTGCTGTTTCCCTCTGGCTGCGATTCGCCACTTCCACCTGACGTGTGAGGACTGGCGCAGGGCAAGGCCGACTGGCCCAATCACAAAGCCCCACATTGATTCCGGTTACTGGCTGGGAGACACCAGCCCAGCGCCGGCCAAGGGGCGCTTCCATAGTGCTCCGCTAATCAGACCAGTACACTTTTCCATCTTCTAAATCATGACCTAACGAGAACCCAACTGAGATGGCTCCCTTAAACATCTGTTCATTTTTCCATGAATTTGCCCTGAATTTTGGTGATTGATGGGGTGGGGTGGCGGCGGGGGGGTGGGGGTACTACAACTGGTTCACAAGCTCAAGTCTCAAGGTATCCCAGCTCATTGTCAGATTTCAAATGCTTCAAAATATTCATTCACCGTGAGGCATCCTTAATCTCAGTTATCGGTGGGTTACTGATCCATCCGTGCGCTGTCAGAATTAAATCTGTGAGAAATCACTGCAGATCAACTACCTTAAAAGGACACAATTTTTTTTTTTTTTATCAGCTGAAGTTTGCCAAAAATCAATGTAATTGTAGACATCAAAATATTTGATTCAGCAATATAAAACTGAAGTATTTCCCAGTGGCTCAATGATACCAATGTGGTTTTCTGTCAGTCTATCACCATGCATGGTGTGCTCCCTACACAACCTGCCTCCCCCATGCCATTTGCACACTCGATATCTCACAAAGGCTGGTGCCCACACTGGCAAAGAGGCATCTCGGTTCACGCAGCGCCGCGTGGGCCATATCCCACTGCTAACACCAATGTAACATGCGTGGCGTCGGTGAAATTGGCCCTGTGTGAGTGACTGAGTGCTTCAGTGTGTCCCCTGCCCTGCCCTGTGATGGACTGGAATCCCATTCTGTTCCGCTCCAGCACCCTACAACTCTGCATTGGATAAGCCTTAATTTACATACATACATACATACATAAGCAATAATTATTTTTATATTATTATTGTAGATAATGTCTTTTAGCATCAGCTGTGTGTCATAGGGGGCCTGACCAATCAAAGCACTGATGCAGGCAGGAAATTGAAGCAGAAACCTATTTCTGAGACAGACACTAAACCCCAGGGCCATTCAGATCGCTCACATCAGGTAAAGTGCTGGTACCTAATCCTCAGTTACCTAATCCCAGTGTAAGTCAAACAAGCATGAACACTGAGACACGTTTAGTCAGGTTCAGGTCAGGTTTGAGAAGTGTTAAACATAGTGAAGTTGATCGATTCCAATATTGATCCTTATTGTTAATTATTAGGACAGAAAATTCATTAAAACATGCTACACTTCTGAACATGTCTTTCCGGTTTAAAAATATTATTGATTTGACAATTACTGGGCACCAAATATTGAGGTGTTCAGACATACACTTGTGATATGTGTTGCATATCTTTACTATGTTCATAGCATACATATTTCTTCACATACGCATAATTTGTCTGTTATAAATAAATCTAAATAAACGTTGCTCACATATGCTGAGTTCTGTGTCATTATACTAATCGCTGTGTACTACGCTGCTTGAACTCGGGAGACTCCCAAACAAAATGTCTAGGAGTTTCAGGTACCATCATGTACACAACCTTTTCCTTCCTGTATCTCCAAGCAACTGCTGTTGAGACAGGCGTTGATGTAGCCGGATCACAATTTCATAAATAATTATTTTTGAATTGTTAGAGACTAGCGATAGCTCGATCTCTACTCCGTGCCATTCAGACACACATCTGCCTGAACACATAAGACACTCATAAAATCTACGGCACACCGAAAGGGTAATGATAATTACTGAAAACCCAACTGATTAGGGTTATGACATTTATAAATAATTAAGTCGGTTAATCTTCCATTTCACACGTGAAGGCCGTAATTGTGATTGTAATTGCTTTTTAGACGCAAACGTGATACACAGCTGAACCACTCAGTCACAGAACCATCAGATTAATACTTGCCAGTACCAGTTGTGGGATCCAGTAAGAATTGACGCTATCCGTATCACTTCCATCAGTGACATTCATTAAGTCCTGGACCATTAGATTTGACTGTTTATGAATCTCCTGCCTAGGGCTCATAAACTTAACAGTACTGGCAGTATTGAATTCAAAGAGGTAAGTGAGACTCAAACACCGTTTAACATAAACGTGTTTACCGGGTTTTGTCGAAGTTTTGATTTGGTCCCAGTCTCAGTCCAAACTTAAGAATCTCGATAGGAAGATCTGATCTTGCTGGTTAACCCCCTCTCGGAAGCCTGCCCCGCCCCACCACAGTTCAACTGCTGCTACGTTTCCACTGTGACACCTTAAGTTTGGCTGACCTCTGACCTGAGGTGTGGTACAGCTGTCCGATGCCCTCTATCATTCACATACAGACCCCTTTTCTCATCTCTCCTTTTCCCTCACAGACTACCCCCTGCTGGACACCTGCATTCCATTATCCATTTAATCTTCGTCCACTGACTCGGGAGACCGTGTCCTGCGCTGGATTCTGAAAAAGGTGCTGGGTTATCGCTGGCGAAGAGCATGAGGCTTGCTCCTAGGGGCTGTCATAACAAACAAATCAGAATTTGCAACAGTTTTCCCAGAGTGGAGCTCAAACTATTTTGAAAGAGACCGAGTCAGAAAGTATTTGCTATATTGGATTTGACTGATTGACAAGTGGTCCAGTGATTAGGAACATATACCTCGGACCAGAAGCTTCCAAGTCCCATGAGAGGCATTTTTTTTTGTTGTGTCTTTGAGCAGATTACCTCAACTGAAATGCTTCAGTAAATATCCAGATGTTTAAAAAACCCCGGGATAAGACACCCTGAGGGGCATCTGCTCAGCCAGTAAACAACAAATAGAATTTCTCTGGCAAAGAAGGTTGCTACCAGTCTCATCCAGACACAGAACATGATTCGTTTTTTTAAATCGTGTGGTAATATTTAAAGAGAGCAGCAGACTCTTATAACCCGAAAGAACATGTTTAATAAATGAAAGCAATCAGGCAGACCAGGCACCAGCCCTTTGCTGCTAAAATGAAATATGACAAATATTGAACACATAGCACTTTCCATCTCATTTCAGTCTACCTTAAGGTCAAACACAGTAGGAATATAATTGAATATGAGTATACATTTCAGAAGCACTCAAAGAAGTACATTTCACAGAAATGTTTCCATTTACTGGACCATATGAATGCAATGCACCTGTTTTATATCTTTAGCAGTTCATCTGGGGGAAAAGTTTTTTGTTGTTGTTTTTAAATTTTAAAAGTCCGCATTCCTTTTTGTTTCACTCATTGGAACCTTTTTAAAAGATATGATTTAGTTAATGAAGTTTGCGCATAGCCATTAATTTAAAAAATTTAAAAATCACAATTTAGACATCAGCGTGAAATGACTGAACGGACCTATATTCACCAATTGAGTTTAAAGAGTAGAATTTAACTGAGAATTTTATAAAGTGTAATGCTGCTATGTTTCATAGAACGGTGCAAAAACGTTAACCACTCTAGGTCGTTAACTCGCTCCAATATTTAACTAGTAATGCTACGGTCTGTGTAAAAAAGAGAGCGTCTTACACAGTAGCCGATCTACGAAACTTCAGAGAGAGAATAGTGAAGTTTATTAAGTGGATAACTTTTATAACTTAAAACAGGCACAAACGTATTACCTTCACTCTGGTAGATGTGCTTGACAATTTCGTCGATATCCACTTTATAATCTTCAGCCAGGATTTCAAAATGTTCTATTTTGAAATACTCCGATTGGAGAAGGGTGTGGACCCCCTCTATCGTGAAGTAACAGTTCCTCTCCTCCTTGTCATCGTCGTAGATTAGGAAGGCGTTCTTCCATCCGAAGAGATGGAACATAGTGGAGAATGTCTCCGCCATTTTCAGGTAAGAAGGAGCAACTCTGGTCAGAAGCTGGTATTCCTTATCTTTGTTGCTGAAGCCGGTCGCTAAGGCACCTGCTGAAATTACGGGGATATTCCAGTGCGACGCCATTCTTACGACTTGAGCAGCGGCGTACTCGCAAACGGGTCCAAGAATCAAATCAGGTTTCTTCTTGCATGACCCGTTCACTAGACTAAAGAGGGCTTCATTGCCACAGTCGGAATTTTGATAGTGCACATTGAAATTGAGTCCTGAGTAAACCCCTCCATCCAATTTCATTCGTTGCTTTGCATACTCTATAGCTGGAGCAACTCTTGAAATGGAAAATAAGTAGGAGTTGTTTTTTGGCAAAATAACCAATACCTCGATGTCTTCATTTAATGCACTTGTCCTTACAAGTAACAAAAGTAGCCAAACGGAGAAACAGCATATCAATGAGCATGGCATGTTGACACTTAAAAAAAATAATTAATTCCCGCTAGTTTTTTTTTTTATATTATCAATAAGAAAAATCTAAATGTATTTTTTTTTTATATTTCGCTGTTTCCTCATTTAAATAAATTCATCGGAAAGCATTGGTTAATTTTAACAATAATAATAATAATAATAATAATAATAATAATAGTAATAATAATAGTAATAATAGTAATAATAATAAGGAAGGTTTTCGTCTTTAAACTTTAAAGTTTTCCTATTTAAGTAACAAGATTTAAAGAATATGTGATGTGTTGAATGTTTAAATAATATGGGATCCTGCTCTCTAAGTATTCCGAAACCCTCTAAACTTGTTCAAAAATCCCTTCTGTTTTCCTTACTAATTCTCCCTGTTTCCCTAGTAATTCCTCTTGTTTAAATATGGTAACTGCCCAGCCAGCTACCACACACGCTGGCTTCGGGGAGGAATTTTGAAGCATCCTATTCATTATTATTCCTGCGTCATCCTCGCGCAGGCCACCTCCTTCTTAAAGTTGTAAATGGCACTTTTAAAAAGTCAACGCGAGTCGAAGTCGAAGCCGGAGAACGACAACTTTCCTCCGTCGCGCAGCGTTTCGCCGTGAGCACAAGAGTGTACACATTTTCAGACACGCAGTGTTATAGCTAAACTTTAGTCAATGCCACATTCAAGCAGTTTATTTGGTAAATTCAGTGAAAATAGCAGGTTGTTCATACACCTTGATAGCCAGTTATAATTAATTGTAGTCCAGCTCAAGATTAACAAGGTGGAATAATTAAGGATGTAATTTCCGAATATACGAATAAAACACATTAAAGCATAACCCAGGCGTACGTATTTTATCTTTGACATACCAGACCGGGCACGAGACATTCAGTACATAACAATATTATAAGTGTATGATCATCTACTGGTTAATGTGTTAGATATAAAGATGTAGTTCGAATTTTGAAATGAAAACTGAAATCCTTTAATTATTGACTTTGGTCCTATTTAAACCGCAGTCGTAATAATAATTAAAAATAAGTAAAACCGTTAAAATTTATCAGAATCATGACAGAGATTTTTTTTTTTAATCATGCGTCTGCGAAAGATTTTCAAAAATATACTCTAAAGCCCATATGCAGAGTGTCCCCTGGTGGTGAATTACTACACTACTACACTATGTACGGATTAACTATTATCTCCACAGTTTGTGTCTGTGGCTTGCAAAGATTTAACTAAACATTTTTATTTTAAATCATACTATATGTATTAAGAAGTAGCTTCCATCTATGAATCCATCTAATTATATATATATATATTTTTATTTGATGTTCAAAACTATAATATTCATTAATTTTTTTTTTAAAGGTTAAAATAACAGGGGAATTAGCTCGGTATATTTATCCTGGCTCATTAAGATGACGGGCGGAAAATGACTCACCCAAAAACCTCTGCGGACAAGCAACAACATCTCATTCACGTCACTTTTAAACGGGGTGCTTAGTTTGTGGTTTGTGCAATTTACACATGCGTATGTACCCCGGCACACTGGTTACATTTAAGTACGCTAAATTGTTAAGGGGCAGAAAAATTTGTATTTATCTTGCTGTTTGTGTCACTGGTCAGTTGTGTTTGTCCCATCCTAATTACACCAATAGGGACAATTTAATGCATTATGCAATTAAAGACACTCAATCTAAACATCAGACTCGATGCCTTATTTTAGAGTCACCAGTAACTATGGGTGGATTTGGGGTAATAACGTCATCTAAAAATGAAACATAATTCATACTTATTTTGTATTTTTAACCCTATGCCTAAAATTTAGGACAGATATTACATGCTGCAGATCGCGACAAATCTGTGCGATTTTACAGTTCTTGATTCAGAAGACACTTTTTTTTGTTGTTGTTGTTGGTTTGTTAATCTAATAAAATGGACTGGTTTATGGTCCCTGCTCTTTTAAATCTATTAAAGTGCTCACATAATTGAAGCCATCTGTCAGCCTCGACGAGAGGAGTGTGTTTCACATTAATGCGTCTTATACTGATTTAATGTCCCGTGCGAGCGGTTTGCAGCGTCATGATTTCCAGCCAATGGCCAGTGTCCCTCAGCCGGAACTGAGCCGTGACTGGCAGAACTGGCTTCCCTTCGATAGCTTCCACCCGAAACTTCGTATCTGTTTCGTTAATTCGATGTAGGTGCCCTGCAACGTCCTTGAGCTGGTCCCAGTGCCATCCTCAAAAGCCTGACCAGCAGAGCTGACATCCCATGCGTAAAATGTTGTGTTGTTAGGAAGTCAATGCTCTCCTTATGAAATATGGACTGAGCGCAGGGGATAACGCTTTTTTTAGATGAGTTGAAATATTCTGGCGCCTAGGCTATCAGTGAAGCTAAATTTTGTAGCCAGCAATTTAAACGTACTTCAAAGGTACTGTTCTTCACCAAACCAACAACGTCTGAGGACGATAGGCCAATAACCCCTGAATGGTGTCTCTGCTAGGCCAATAACCCATGAACAGTGTCTTAGACAGCTGCTGTGGTGCATTACTCTGGCATGGATAAAATTGACATCTGGTAGAGTAGTGGTTAAGGTTGCGTGGTTTGTAGTGTCAGAAAGGTTGCTGGTACTTAGCCTGAATTGCTTCAGTAAATATCCAGATGTATAAGCAGATGAATGTAGCAGGTGATTTTTGCTTTTGATAAATGCAATCCGATGTTAACCACTGGAAGTTTGCAGATGCAAAATGAGTTGAGTAATGTATCTGATAATCTAAAATCAGCACTAAAGTGAGTAACCTGTAAAAGTCCGACATTTTTTATTACTCTTGAGTTAATACAGAAGCAAAATCTGTTCATTTAGAGGTGAGTGAGTGACTACTTTTCTGCTGAAGTGTTCTGAATCATTGCTTGAGGTGAAGGATGCGGCGTGAGTCACTTTGTGATGAATGTGATGAAATGAAAGTCATCCAAGTTTCAGGTTTTAATTTATTTTACAATAGAAGAAAAACAAAACGATAATGTTTCTGGAAATAAAATGAGGGAATACACCAGGCCAGCATTTTTTATTGTTTCTTAAGAACAAAGAACACTACAGCACATTCTAGACCATTCTTCGAACACGATGGCAACTATTTGGGGAAGGCCCTTTCCTGTTTAAGCACGTCAGTGCCCCCATGCACAAAACAAGGTCGCGTGGAAGAACTTGACAGGCCTGCAGAGAACCCTGACCTCAACCCCATCTAACACCACACAATATATAACGTATATGAACCACACAATATATAAGGTATATGAACCACACAATATATAACTTATATGAACCACACAATACACAGTATGAAAGGAATTTTCTCTTGATTTGATTTCTGCCCGTTTTGGCACTGTTCCCATTTTAAAAACAGCACATGTGGGCAGCAGAGGTGCAGCTGGTTCTGGCCTCTGGTCCGTATGTGTGCAGTTGGCACCAAATCCCCATATTTGCGTGGGTTCCCTCCCACAACACAAAGACCCGTTGCAGGGTTTGATTGGAACCTGCAGACCCTGTTGGGGTGTAGGTGTGTTCCTTAGCCACAAACCGGGGCTAACAGGGAGTCAGTCAGTAAATGAGTTTATTATTAAATCAGAGTTATGCTTTAATAAATATATGAAAGACATTACTGGTGTATAAAAATCGTTTAGCATCATTTAGATGAAATGCACATTAATGTTAATGAAGAAAAAAAACCCAATCCAGACCTAGTCTGTCATTAGTCGCTGATTGCACGTTACAGCCTTCGTGTTTCGTTGCTTTTCTGGGAAACAAACCCATACTCCGAGCCTCCGCTTACCAGGACAGACCCCGGCCGCGGCGGGCCG
>JAOYSI010004030.1:0-13434 GCA_025775065.1 Hiodon alosoides
TCCTCCGGCGCGTTCCCTGGCTGGATCTTCCTGCCGTTTCCGGGTCCCAGCTGAAAAGACAGGGCATACGTTTTCTCCTGTTCGGTACACGTTGCTTCTGTTCGTGCTCACCTTGTTCAGCTTCGCCTCCCAGGTGCCGACCGGCTTTTGTTCTTCCCCCCCCAATCAGCTGATAGGCTTCAGCTGCGTCCGCGATTGCCGGAGAGAGAGTGTACCGCCCTTCCAGGACCTGTCCCCGCGTTTGACGAGGGAGTGGCTTCTGTCGCCCGTAAGCCCCGGGTTTGCCACAATTAGATTTACATTTTATATTTTCACATTTTAGTCATTTTGCAGACGCTCTTATCCAGAGCGATGCACAAAAGTTAGCAATGGGTTTTGTGCAAATTACAAGATCACAAAATAACAAAAAGTAGTCATGCTGTTACCCCAGAGAGTCTTTGCCTCAGGTAGCGTTGACTGGGTTGAAAGAGAATCCATTGTCATGTATCGATATGTTCAGCATATCAACACATTCAGCATATCAAAACATTCAGAAAATCAACACATTCAGCATATCAACACATTCAATAAATCAACAAATTCACCATATGAACACATGCAGTAAATCAACACATTCACCATATCAACACATTCAGTAAATCAACACATCACATTCAGTAAATCAAGTCATACCTATCAGAACATCATCTATTTGTCTGATTAATGATCAGCTCTAGTATCTGTTTGAAATCAAATAGCACGTATTATCTGTATTAGGCCTGATGCAATATATAAGCTACCTTTTAGCATTCCGTCAGCTCTGTATATCCATTCACACCTGGATGATGACAAAACCTGTAATGTAAAACCTTGGTGTTACTGTTGACCCATGTAAAAAATATCTTAATTTTTATCTTTATCTCCATAAAGACATTTTCTCTCACTTAAGAAAGCTGAAAATATTGCTTATTTTCTTCAAAAACTGTAATTACTACTGTAAATTTGGGCAGTAGACTCCCATGATCTCTATAACTCGATAGGTGTCTCCTCCATTTAAATGTACAAAATAAACATTTTGTACCATCAAATTAAATCAATTACAGGATGTTCCAGCTCCTTATTCCACTGTAATAACAATAGTGTAGTGAATTAGTTGTTTAGAAATTTTGGTGGTTGTTATAATTTGAAAGAAAAATGCTAAATGCTTACAGCATGTATATACACATACACGTGCACATGCACAGACAAAACCTTTCAAATCAATTATTGGACATCTCTGGGCGTTTGCTTAATTGATAAATACAAAAAAAGTCTAGTTTTCATGCAATTAGCAAACTTAAACTTCTATAAGTTTCTATAAGTAAATCTGAATGAGGGCCAAAAAAAAACAAAAACAACAGATGCTGAAAGAGACAATTATACAAAAGCTAAATTAACTAAATTAATTTAATTTAACTTTTTTCTTTTTTGATCTAAAGGTCAAAACTATTTTCCATCCGAAAAGTCATTTTAGGACTAAAACAGTGATAGAGGTATCATAAATCGATCTGAAACTTTTATTTCTAGAAAAATGTTCATCTTTTTTTTTAGAAATAGGCCCTAAACCATCTATGGCACCCCATCCATGGCTTCTGTCATTAGTACATTAAATAATCAATTAGCTTAGAGCTTAGAGCAACTTGCATACCTTACTTTTAACTTAAGCTTCAATAAGGCTAGATATTCACTGAAGTTATGTTAAATGCCTGTAAAGTATAACAACAGTTCCTCTAAAATCTACAAAACTTTTAATCACTATCAAGTTCCACTACCTTATTTCATTTCCTAGCAGATTCATTAATTGTGATCATGTATGTCAAATTGTTAAAGTGAGATAAAAATGTGCACATTCTGGGTGATCTTTTGCCAGCACAGTATCTCATCCACAACTTCAGCTCACAATCTGCAAAGTCGAGTGTCCTCTGATGGGAAACTCTTTGTTCTACATTTGCACTTAGCAGCTAAAATGCCAGGGTTTGCTGTAGTCCATGTCTGAGTATTCGATGTAAAGCGATGCTCATCTGGGTTTTCGTGAGGATTGTGTCTGATCACAAGGAATTTTTGCTTGGCAAAATCACGCCTCAGGCCACGCAAAGGAAGTGCTATTCACAAGAAGGTTAGGTGGCTTGACAAAATCATACCTCAGGCCGAACAGTTTTATCAGATTATTTACCCTTTCTACCCCATTTTGTGCTTGGTCTGCCCTGCTTTTTCAGGATGGTAGATTCCCTGGTCAAATGTAAAATCTGAATTGCCGTAATCACAGAGACTTTTACAGGTTGGTCTGAATGTATTCAGAGACATCTGCTAGCAGGTTGTGGGGCCCTGAATGATAGTTCTAGGAACATGAGGAAAATCCATTCATAGAGAAATATGCCTGAAAAGCAAAACCATGTGATTGTTCATTTTTTACTAGATTCAGAAATTGTTTGGCTTTGAGATTCTCTCTCTCTCCCTCTGAAGTTCCTCCCTGTTGAAGGTTCCATATCCTCTCACAACTCAGGTGTGGTTTGGATGGACTGACTGGCAGAGAGAGATGTAGAGCCAAATAGGCTTGAGCCTGGTTTGGTTGGGTTGCCTCATTTTAAGTTGTAATCTTCCTTCTTTCCCTTTTACAGACCAGCCAGATGTGGTCAGAACCAAATCGCAACCCATCAACAGTGTTAATCCACAATGTATGATTATTAACACACACAAGCAAACAGTTTTCTACAATAACAAAGAATGCTTGAATAGTCTCCAGAGTGTGCTCACCGACCCCTTTTGTTAGTGGGGATACTTCTGAGTGAAAGGGGCAATGTTGTCTCTGTAATAACAGTCAGAAACATTGAATGATTTAGTCATAAAAGTAAGGTTAAAAAAAGTTAAAAGTCATGACCAGGCTGCCCCCTAATGCCACAAACTTACCATAGCAGAGAATCTTGTGTTGTCTGTCATTCTTTCTTCCTCTCACTGTTCTCATGTGTATCTCTTCACTGATGATCTGTGCTCCCTCGCTCAGGCTGACAGACATGAGTCCAGACAATAGAGAAATCACTTATCGATGAGTGGGGCACTTCAGTCAGATCTACAAATTTTTTAAACATGAGTGACAGGGGCGGTTCTACCCCCTTCACCCCCTTCAACAGCGCTAGCTGATAAATAGACAGGGAGGGAATAGACAGGGGCTGAAGAATGGAGAAAAATATCGAAATACATTAAATTAATAAGGTCAATCTGGCTAATCTATGTTTCTCGTTGTGGTCAATCCTCAATCATTAACTGACAGGGTGTGCATGCAACCGGATGCCGTCTCTGTTTCCATTTGCCATAGTGGAGAAATTACAACATTCTTCATCTTCAGCACTTCTCTTGCAGCCTTAGTAATTCCCCAACCCAATATGTGGAAATCACTCAAGTAAAACAAAATGACTTTGTGGCTGAATTCAGGGAATTCCTTCCTTCTACCCCCTCCAACTTTCAACCCAACTCCTCTCTATATCTTGGGTGGGCAGCACCAGTATCCACTTCCCATTGCTCGATAACTAGTGAATTCTGGGATTTAGATTCAGGAGGCTGACGCTGTTTAAATTAAAGGTCTAACGGATTACACCCTATGAAAAGAAATTAAGGATTGAGTTCAGAAAGTCAACAATTGAACCTTTTACATTTTGACTGAGTTGGCTTCCTCATTCATTGGTGTATTCAGAATTTCAGAGTTCTAAGAATCTTCTATTAGTTGTCTAATGTCTGGGTCCACCAGAACAGCTTCTACTATGAATGTATTCATTTATTTTCTTATGCATGCATGACGGATTGTGTGTCAGTAGAGACAGCAGAATTTTAACAAATAAACATGTCTCATGCAATCCCCACAAGTGTGGTACAGCTGGGTCTCTAAACCACATCACCACCTCGTTCAACACCAGCCCTGAACAACCATTATCAGCCCCACACCCCCTGAACAATCCCTGCCTCCAAATCTCCCTACACTGGAAACTTACCCCCAGTATGGCCTCTCTGCCCTCTGTCAGCGCTCTAAATACTCTGTGGCTGAGATAATTATTTTTATTTTCCTTCCTCCACTCACTGTCTTTTTCTTTAGCCATCCTCCCCTTTTTCATTAATGTGAAATAAGACATTTAGCTTCCACCATCCATTAGAAAACTATACAGAAGCTTTAAGACTAGGTTTTTAAACGACATTAAGGATTACACCCATCATTGACCATGTATGTCCAGGAATCCTTCAGCTGATGTGAAAACTTTTGACAAGACAGGACCAATAACAGGAGATTTTGTTAGCGACAGACTAAAACAGCAAGGTCTGACAACTGTAACAGACGTGTAGGGGAATCAAGGTTGACAGAAGCCTCCCTGTGACCAACCAGGGGCCCCTATGTGTAGACTGAGAAGAAGGACATATGACATAAGGAGTTGGTTAGGATGGCCACTAAGGGAGAGGAAAAGATAGAAGGGTAAGCAGGAAACTAAGACAGCTCTGTGGTTGCAGTGTGCTAAGATTTTGTGTGCCAAGAGCTCACCACCTCAGGAAATGACAAGGAATATGGAATGATATTTGTGCACATACAATCAGATGAATGGCAGAACAATTATGAGATGTTTTCTTGAGGGGTTGTTTAATGGGGCTGAACTTATGGACAATATGGCCGTTTGCCCTCAAAGCATCTGTCGCAACAGATCAGTGTTACAACATAGAGATTTTGATGGTTCAAAAATACACTACCGTTCAAAAGTTTGGGTCACTTAGAAATTTTCTTATTTTCCATGAAAATATAAATGAAATGAGTTTGAATAGGAAATAAAGTAATTGGCAAGGTTATAAATAATGATTTTTTTTATTGAAATAATTGTGTCCTTCAAACGTCCTCCATTTGCAGCAATTACAGCCTTGCAGACCTTTGGCATTCTAGTTGACAATTTCTTGAGGTAATCTGAAAAGATTTCACACCATGCTTCCTGAAGCACTTCCCACAAGTTGGATTTACTTTATGGCCAATATATTCTAACCACAAAGGAATGTGTAGATTTTAGACTTTACTTTTGAGATAAGTTCAAATAAAATATAGTAATAATATAATATTTCTTATTATGTAACACTATTTAATGTAACGTCCTAACACTCAAATTTTCTACTGCGTTGTCTAATCAATCTACACCAAAATCTTTTGCCTCTAAATAAACGAAATGCTCATTTAGTTTATTAACTGAAACTGAATTTCAACAGTAGGCTAAGAAATGTAATATTGCCGCTTTGTTTTTTATAATTAGTTATAATTATTATTATATAATGTAACACACCACGTTCCGCAAGCATGAACACCGTAAAATAAAATAGTTTTAAATTGTGAACTACAGCGAAAAACTAGATATGGACCTCTACAGGCTCCGTAATTGCTCGTAAGCAATGACGTTTCTGCTACACCAAGATGGCGCTGCTCTTAAGGAAAAACATGGAAAGTGGTCTATGGCTCATTCAACGGCTTAATGTGTGGAAAAGATCATTCAGCGTCGGGCAAACAGGAGATAACAAGGTATAATGCGTGTTCCGAAGTTATTCTTTCGTATATTGTTTATTTTCCCCACTGAACTTTCAGTGCGTTCAAATTAGAAACAACAATGCCTTGCTCTAACACAATGCTTTCTAGATAACCCCTAAATACTTTATTATTGATTTATTTAGCATTGTGAAAAATGTTTTGATAAATAGATATTGGGTGTATCGTATTTTGCAATGGAGAGAATGTCATTATTAGCTAAGTTTCTCGTACCACAGGAATTAGACTATGCGCGTTTACATTTCAACTTTACGGAAAGGGACACATAGGACAAAGGCAAATAGACTATTGATAGCTATTGGTATTAGGAAAACATTTTTCATGAGTTATGATGGCATAGGGTAAGCTTTACATCAAGAAGTTAGTTCGGTGAGTTTGTGCTGGCTACGCGGTGTCGCCATGGTCATCTTACGGCTTTTACCGACATTGTATTTATGTATTTATTTATTTATATAGGAAATGTGTTTGAAGAGTGTCATAAAAACTACATCGCAATTTCTGTCTACATTAAAGACTGAAATCTATATGCAGTGGTTGTACGGATCAGATGTTCTTTCAATGAATAAATGAATCATATAAATTGTTAATATTGGTCAGATGTGTTTTTTCGCCGGGGAATCACGAATAAATCGCTCTAGGTGTGCGGCTATAGGAAAATACCATTTATTAGATTTAACTTGGTTAACGCGCGGGGCAGCGGCTCTAAGATGAGGAGGGGTAGTTTTAGATTGTTCTTGCTTTTATTATTTTAAAGTATAACAAGTTGTCTGTAAAACTATTTAACCGATGGAGTTTCAAGCTGAAATGGCAGTTTTTCACTTTTTATTATTTTATCCAGTTGTATCTAAATTTCTGCTTAAGTGAAAGGGTTATATACTGTAGAACGACTTAATTTGAAGCTTGTCGCTATGAATCTTGTCTCCAAAAGTGGGGAAGGTTGAATAAGACCAACTTCTCCAATCGAATTTATTCAGTGTCACGTACGCTAGAGATGTTATAACTTATTGTTATCACAACATTCATAACTTGGAATTGTAACGTTAGCGATGTTGCTTCTAAAACTGTCAGCTGTTACTATTACAGTTACAGAAAAGGTCATTTTAGCCTCTATACTACACATTTCACAGGGGTAGGTACCTCACACCATGTTCACCTAATAATACCCAGTTGACCCTTCGCGAAGCCACGCCCCCTTAGTTACTGTTGCTAAGTTAATTTTTCTTTCATAAAGGACCAGATAGGTTTTGGATAGCTTTTTTTCCCTTAATAAATGAAATCATCGTTTAAAACCGGAATTTGGTATTTCCTCGGGTTTTCTTTGTCTAATATTAAAATTTGTTTGATATGCAACATTTAAGTGTGACAAATATGCAAACAATTAAGAAATCAGGAAGGGGGCAAATACTTTTTCACGGCACTGTACTTTGAATATACACATGAAGATTTCATTTTTTTAAGTGTTGTATTTTATTTATTAACATCCAATTACCGTGAAATAATTTTTTAAAAAGTATTTTCATTTTGCAGTTATTGATTTCCTTTATTTTACAGGCTGATTGCAAATTTACACTTTTGCTCTATAATTTTACTTGAATAGACCATAAATAAATAATTTAAAAAAACGGTAAAAACATAAAATATTTCAAGGTTTTTAAAAAATAGTGTGGTTAGTTATTTTATTTTTAGCTAAAGCAGCTGACTTGTTAAATGTTAACCTTGTAGCCATTTTAAGTGTAAAAAAAAGTTGTGTAGTGCAGACCACTGAAGTGTTATCTCCCAAAACCGGTCCCCTGGCCCCACTGTTACTGTCTTCAGATACTACAAGGATTCTAATTGTCATTTAGTTTTAAATCACGAGTCAGATAATCCAAAGATCCCCCCCATTTTGTTGGAGCTGTGTGCATTTAACGCTGTTGCTTGGTGCTGTGCAGTATCAAACTAAAATCCACCATGCTACCATCTGGATTTTATTAAGGTGCCAAGAAATGTGTGGAGTCAGAAAGCAAGTGCATAGGATTTGAAAATCTGCTGCAGGGGTTCATTCTAAAGAATTGCACCAGAAATTAGGTGTTTGTTTTCATTGGTTGTAAATTTGCAGCCAGTATGATTATTGCCATAAAGAAAATGAATATAGCTGGTTTCTGAGGCCCTGCAGTATGGCCTGTGGCTTTAGTACTGAACACAATTCAATGTAAAAAGCAATGTAAAGAATATGTAATTGTGCATGCGTTTCTGTATGTAAAACAAGAAGATGGAATGCTCCTTGTGTGCCAGTATCCACATTGTGGATTACTAATGAGTACAGCACTAAAGACACTGTTCTTTAATGTAATCTCAATGGGCAAACTCCCGGGTCCAGGGCTGCTCCTTGACTTGGAGAATATCCGTGTGAGAATTTCAATGAGGATGTATTATGTTAATGATTCACAACAATTGTCTCCACTGAGTGAGAAATGATTTATGGGTCCACCCTCCTACTGTATGTGAATTCCAGGTTTCCATTCTAGTTTCCTGCTTGATGCTTGACTGAAGTGGTCCCCTGTGGTTCGGTCTCCGATGTGCCACCGATCCACAGAGAGGCCGATGTCTTGGTGTTCAGTATGTCAAGTGTGTTAATAAGTTTAGCCTGCCCAGTAACCTACACTGCTGCCAGTCTGTTTGTACTTGCGTGAGGGACCCATATTTTGAATCGGTCCCCTACCAACTGGGCTTTCTTTGCTCCGATGGCATCTGGTGGGTGCCGAGATCTTAAGAAAGAACTCTCCTGCTCTATTGTCACACTGATTACTTGTGGGCTATCACATAATTATCACAGAATCAAACAGATTACCTCCTTGTCAGTTCAAGGAATGGTAGTGCAAATTATACCTTGAGCACTGTAAAAAAACTTCAGTTTACATCCAGCAAAATTCATGGCAAGTTGCTCTAGATACACGAAGAATCTTGTGTTGGTCTAGTGTTACCATCACTAAGGTCTGGCAGAGGGAGTTAATTCCCATCTGTTTTCCCTGAAGGGTATGTCCTGTTGACAGGCAAGCTTTGGCTTTTCTGATTACACATTTTTGTCATTTGTCATTTTTCTCATGGTAGTAGAATTCACTTGTGGGTTTGGTAATAAAACAAAACAAATTATGCTGGCTTCATCAGTTACTGATTTGTCATTACCATTAGTATTTTAGTGAATTATGTTTATCTCTGTATCCAGTACAACGAGCTTGCAATGACCCCAATGACAACAAGGGATCAAAAGCACATGGGTACTGCTGCTTAAAAATCGATTGCATTTATGATTAAGTTCTGGTTGTTGAGGTTTAATTTACCTTCACTGGGAATGTTTGCATTGTTGGAAACCAGCCCCACGTTCCCCGGACACGTGCATTTTAATTTAAGCATGTGTAGGTCTACGCACGGATGGCAAAAACTGTAATGAATCCGTTAAATGTTTCAAATTGGGGAGAACCCCAGCTTTCATCACCCTGCTGTTGGTGCCGTGTGACCATGCTATGTTTGCCACGGAGCCAGCATGAATAGCAGCATGTCCACAGGAGGTTAGGGAGGCCAACATGGTCTGGGAGGCACACCAGCCACTGTCCGGCCCCTTGACCTCTCTACTCCACCTGGGCCCTGCTGTAAGGGCTGATGCCAGCTAGTCCACCATATTTTTTTTTTTTTTTTTTGTGTGTAACAGACCGAGCATTGTACTCTCTACTTAACTGACAGTCCATTGTCCTCCAATTTGCCCTGTGCTCTGATAGGCCTGATCAAGGCTGGGGTGTGTTTTGTCTCAGACTGCCCAAAAGAGGACCCATGATCCTTCCACCACAGTTATAAAGTGCCTAAGAGCTCCTCAAGGAAGATGGTCACCATCTCCTACTGCCCGAGTGTGAATTAAATTAATGTTTCAATGATCAGATTAGGCCAGCCCAGTTGATGATCTGGGTGTCTGTACATAGTAAACATTTCAATTTGAGTGAGGAATCAAGCAGAGTAAATTATTATATATAGTCCAGCGATATTAGACTTCCAGGCCTGCTAAGTGGTTGAATGCCATTTCATTTTGGATTGCTGGATATATGCTGAAGCAATGTATAGGCTGAAGGTAAGTTGCTCAAGCTTGAAGCAGTTTGCTAAATTTGACACTAACTCTAACTCTCCGGTCACATAGCTGCTGCTAAACTAACTAAAAGTGGCCATCAAGGATGGAGGATCAAAATAAAAAGTCAGATTATTCAATAACGAAATCTATTTGTCCAGACAAAATTGTCACATGACAACAGACAAACCAGAGCAGAACCAAGGGGATGAACATTGCCCCCAACTTGTTTAATTGCTAAAAAGATTAATTTTGCCACAGGAAGTGATACGTGTGCACATATAAATGAGAGAACCTAACGTGGAATGACTGAGCAATTCTGAAAACAGAGGTATACAGTATATTTATTAATGGCTCTCCTTGAGTTTTTTCAACGTACAGACAGACCAGACTTAAGATTTATGACAGTAAAACATTAACATAATTTTTCTTCCCCCTCAGAAAGAACATGTTCTTATGGCATGATTAAAAGGAAGAAAGAGTCTATTCCCTTTTGGAAGCTGTCAAATGAAACCATGTCCAGTTTTTTTCTTAGTTTTTTTAAGTCTTCATATAGGATTTTGGGCTGACCAAGGGATGAGGAAAAATTACCTCTCCAGTGATTCATAAAAATAAATAAAAATCTACATATGGAGTGCCAAAAAGTGATACATTAAAAATTATAATTATTATTTTGTAAATTTTAATTCTAATATTCCTTTTGTCACTAACACTAGGAAAAGTGGGGCACGGTCTTGCAGTCATGCAATGACATCCAATCTCTCTCTAGGTTGTCTGTTGCCCGCATAACTATGTGGGCTAAAATAAATACACATTACAGTATTGAAACAAATCATGCAAATCCTCCTTTCCTCTGCAGGAAAGTGAGGAATATTTATTAAATGTTTGCATATAATACTCTGTGAGGAAACTGAATGGCCTGCCTTGATTTTCTCCAACACATTTCACCATTCATGTTTAGTTCAATCTATAGAATTGCAAGGTGGCTGGCAGCCATAAAAAATACAAGCAATTGGGAGGGAGATGGCAGTTAATACATGAAGCTCATTATCATCTCGGGTGTCATTAACAAGGTTAACAAATTTGTATTTAAATTACAGATGTGGTGACGTCACCTCTAATCGGATATTGAAAACAATTTGTTTCAGATGACAGTTTAAATTCAAATTATACTACAGCCAAAAAAAAAAAAAGGGTTACGCTACATCTTACTCTACATCAAGTAGTATTTGACAGAGTATGAGCTTTGTAATGTATGATTTTCAGTGCACATGTACTTGAAGTATACTCCTGGTGGTCGTTAAGCTCCTGGTCCTCTTAGTCTGCTGGAACCTTGCTGGATAATTGGTATATGACAGATTTGACCCTCAAAACTCAGGGTTATGGTGTCCTTCACAGATTCTTCGGCATTTCTCAAACCGCTCCCCTTTCTTGTTCCCCTCAGCAGAGTCTAGAGGGGCGTGTGTTCTCTGGGATCCAACCCACGGGTGTGCCTCACTTAGGAAACTATCTGGGTGCTCTTGAGAGCTGGGTAAAGCTCCAGGATCAGCACAGCTCTGTCCTTTACAGCATCGTAGACCTGCACTCCATCACCATGCCCCAGGACCCCGCCCTGCTTCGACGCAACACCTTGGACGTGGCTGCCAGCTTGCTAGCCTGTGGTATCAACCCCTCATCTTCAGTCCTCTTCCAGCAGTCTCAGGTCAGTTATACGTACATCCTCACTGCCCTGCTGATCTCAGGTCAGTTATATGTACACCATGAACAAGTTTATGAATTTAGAAAAGTGTCTCAACACTTCTCAAAAAGAATCTTCAGTATCAAATTTTAAATTATGAACATTACTTGTTTTACGTTTTATTAATCATTAACTTAAATGGAAAAGAAAACGGAGAATTTTAAAAAATAAAACTAAATAATATGCACCATCAGTCGTCTTTATGGGGCTTGAGGATTCAAACACAGTTTCCTGGGGATCTGATCCAATTATAGTCTTTCCAATGCTCCACAGTTTCAGATTGTCAGGCAGTGATTGTAGAAGCTGAAAATGCAACTTTCAAGTGATCTGGTTGGCTCTTATTAATGTGAATTTACATATTACTCTTATCATACAAACTACCCATATCATGCAAACTTGTTTGCTTTACTTACACCCTCATCAGAAGACTACTTTCTTGCTCTCTTAAGCCTGTGTCGATTTAGATTTTAGGCATTTAGCAGACGTACAAAAGTGCTTTGGTTTTAGGGGTTAAACTGAAATGCGAAACTGAGATATCTTGCTCTAATGAAAATTACTGAGAGCAGGTATAAAGACTAATGCTTTAAAGAGATAACATCAATAAACATGCTTAACTCACACAAAGTCTTCGCATCATAATGTACGGTTATGGGTTCAGGACTGAGGCGTGAGGTATTTGCAGAAGAGGTACGTTTTCAGTGTCCTCTTGAAAATGGCGTAGATCGTCTGATGTCCTTAGGAAGGGAGTTCCACCATGTCGGTGGAAAGAGTCAGCTGGGTTTCACTGCACTAATGAGTCCCAGACAGGGCCTGCAGTTACTAGGCTTTATATTGGAATGGTGTGATTGTAGAAGCCTTCACGCGCTTTTTTTAGTTGAAAGTTTTCTAGTTTAAGTACTTGCTAAAATTGCTGAATTGCTTCCATAAATATCCAGCTGCAGTTGCATAAAGCAACTAAATTGTAAATGGTTGCCTCCAGAACAGCCTAAATTCTTCAGGGCATGGATTCTACAAGGTGTCGCAAAACTTCTACAAGGGTTGTTGGTCTATCCTGATGCGATCGCATCACACAGTTAATGTAGATTGGATGGTAGTAAATTCATGCTGCGAACAGCTTTCCATCTCGTATTGGGTTTAGGGGTGCAGGCCACTCAAATAAACTAAACTCGCTGTCATGTTCTTGGACAATATGTGACATGGCACAGTATAGCTCCCATCACCAGCCAGCAGAGGATGGGCATTTATCCTACTAGCTTAGGGAGTTTTTCCTTTCTACTGCTGCCACTGGTGTGCTTCTGCGGGTCCAGACCTAGGAACTATTGCATCATTGTCCCTTTTCTAACATGTAAAAAGCACTTCAATTAAATAGATTAATTAATGGATTAAGGAAGGATGACTGTGGTATTAAAGCTTGCACCTGGTCAGCAACAATGTTCAGATACGCAGTGCCGTTCAAATGTTGCTCAACTGGTATCAAGGGAAAACATTCCCCACAAAATTACTCCACCGGCACCAGCCTGGACTGTTGACATCAGGCAGAATGACTCGACATGTCGCTACAGGAACCGGGATTCCTTGGACGTGGTAATGTTTTTCCATTTCTCAGTTGTCCAGTGTTGATTGTGTGCCAGCTAGAGCTGTTTCTTCTTACATTTACATTTTACATGTACATTTTTTGCATTTAGCAGACGCTCTTATTCAGAGGGACGTACACAAGTTCTGTAGTATTAGTCCTGAGAGCTGATAGGAGTGGAACCCTGTGTGGTCGTTGGTCGCTGTTGTTGTTTGCTGCAATATGTCCTGCAATACGTCTTTGGGTTCAAATATTCCTGAAATGCAAAATTGTACGTCCATCAGAAGTAGTGTTTTAATTGACTAAGACAATATGTTCTTTGTGATACAGATGTTTTCCTGCTGGATCCATTCTGAGACGATATGTGCTTTGTGATGTGGCGCGTATCCTGCTGGATCCATTCTGAGACAATACGTGCTTTGTGATGTGGCACGTATCCTGCTGGATCCATTCTG
>JAOYSI010004031.1:0-14640 GCA_025775065.1 Hiodon alosoides
TCAGACTGCCAGATAGAGAAGCCTGATTCGTCACTCCACAGAACATGTTTCCACTGCTCCAGAGTCCAGTGGCGGTGTGCTTTACACCACTCCATCTGACGCTTGGCATTGTGCTTGGTGATGTAAGGCTCGCGTACAGCTGCTCCCGGCGCACAGTTTTTGTGCTGATGATAATGCCAGAGGAGGTTTGGAACTCTGCAGTTATTGAGTCAGCAGAGTGTTGGCGACTTTTACGCTCTATGTGCCTCAGCACTCTGCGACCCCGCTCTGTAACTTTACGTGGTCTGCCACTTCGTGGCTGAGTTGCTGTGAGTTGCTGTGGTACCACTTAGAGTTGATCATGGAATATCTGGGAGGGAAGAAATTTCACGAACTGACTCTGGTTCCACTCAGCTAGTGACGTGACCCAGACACAAACCCGAGATGTATGGACGACAGAACTCATACCTGTGCTTTGGCGAGCAATTTGGCATTGCCTCAAAAAGATGTATCCGTAACAGGTGTGATTATACTGTGGTTCCCTGAAAAAGGACAGTTGGTCACAGCCACCACATAAGATCCAAAATTACATGGAAAAATTTGTGAAAGCTTTTGAAAATTAGATTCACAGGAAATTCATCTTGCGACCAAGCAAAAATCGGTAACAAAACCCTAAGTCCTTAAATAGATAGATAGTCTCACTTCAGAATAGACTAGGCCAATTTTGGAGTCTTCTCTACCAGCTAATATGGCAAGTGGGTGAGTGGGGGGCTTCATTTCAACTCAACTGGCAGATTCAAACCCCAGTCTGATACACCAAAGGCACTCAGACAACCACTGGTCCAAGCTTGTTTCTTAATGTCGTGTATATACCTTTATTGTATGGTTCTATATATTGGAGTGTTTAAGCAGAAAACTTTCATCCAAAGTGAATTTTTTTTTACTGGTGTAATTTCTGAATTAAAACATTTTAACTGGGGAGAATTGATGGGAAGTCGGATAATAGGTGGCCAGCTGCATCACTAGTCACGTCATCTTACCAGTAAAACTTGCCAGGCACTGCCACTTCTCCAGTTTCTTGGGGACGTTTATTTTTCTAATTAGACAAATAACTGCATGTCATTGCATAACTGAGTAGCGTGATTTTTGTCCTCCAAAAAACTTTTAACTACTATCATTTAATTTATGAGTAGCGTTAAGAACTCAGTATAAAATTAATCTGTCTGTGATTATAAATTGGATCAGCTATGCCAACAGTAAGCCGTGGAATAACGGCCTCAATGACTTCGATGCAATCTGTCATTTTTTACCGTATGTCGGTGAATTCTAAGAGGGCGGCGCTACTAGTATCCGTTGATGATTATCTATACAGATCACATGCTGCTAAAAGACCACATTTCTTGCTGAACTTTCGGGTGTATCGGAACCTTTGTAACTCAAGTAAAGGAAATCTCAATATTTAAAATTCTGGTTATGGCGACGGCCAGTTCCTGTGTTGTGGTAAGTTTAGCTGGCTATAAGCGTTCAGTCGTATCTTTTCCATGCAGTTTTAATGTATCGTTTATATGCGTATCTAAGTAGCTAGTTACACTTATAGTTATATCAAAGTATTAACTCTTTAGTTAATGGTCTATATGAAAAACTGCCTGTGTTTTGTGTTTTTAAACACACTACTGTATACTTAAGGGACCGGTACAACTACCTGAGTGAGACACCTATCTCACACGTAGCAATATAAAAATGATGTGTCTGGTACAATCTAGTTTAACGACTCGGAGAACAGTCAGTACTACCAAATGCTCGCGTGTAGCCCATGTGCATTAGCAACGTGGATCAGCGCTGTGTGGCAAAACTGCTGCTTAAAAGTGTGGAGAACTTCCATCGTGGGGAAAAAAAGTCCGGTTTTATTTGCCAAGATATATTTACTTTTATTGCTGCATAAACGATAAGTGAATCAGACTAGGTGAGAATGGAGCAAAACGTATGTCAGAATGACCTAGCATGCTTGCTAACTAGCTAGACGGATGTCGTCATTCTAGGGTTATACTACATACTGTAATTTATTCTACATTAGATACGATTTGTCATTGACACAATTTAAGTTATGTATTGCAAGTAAGTTTCCTGCGTTAACCGTGGAATGCAGGATAATTCATACTGCACTTGTGGGGGGGGGGGGGCATGCCATGCCCAGAATTTCTGTAAATAGGCAACCATTTACAAGGCCACGGAAGACAGCGTTTGATCAGGATCTGAGCCAAATTAGAAAGCAAATTACAGGCGCTGGGGGAAATGGTTTATTATACTGCAGGAGAAGGCGGGTAATTACATTTTCATCGTCGGTCCTAAATTCAAGTATGCTAACTGTAGATACTAACAATTATTTCCCAATCCATACATATTTTGTGTTTTTTGTATGTTTGCTGTCGGTGCACCCAAACCTGAGCAGAAGATTTTGCTGCCAGTGGATGGAGGGGGAGGGCAAGCACAAATTCAGCACCCCACTGTTCTACGCAGCTTCCCTTAGTCAATATATTTCGTTAGGAATTAACTCAGTTAGAGCTAATTGAGCACACATGTGGTCATGACATGAGAGACGGTCAGGGTATGGGAAGAGTGCCGGCCACAGGTTGCTCTACAGTAATTACTATCACTGCCGTTTAAGTGTGATAAAAATACTCTGAGTAACAGTTAACCCTGTTTGCGTAGCTGGAGATTAAACTTCCATTATATAGGCCTAAGGACACTGCATAGTATTGTGTTTTCAGTTTCTTCATTCCCAGACTTGGTAACTGATCCCTACTATGAGAGAAACAGAAAATGTTTACTTTTGACAAATCAGTTGCTCAACGAAAGCCGATAGGCTCATTGCCCCCTCTTGTCTTGCCTGTTAACCCCACCTCTATCAAACTCCTCTCTAAGTCCTGAACCTGGACGAGACATGTTCAGCTTATATAACACTGGTCTGTTCTTTGCCTTGAGTGATTTTCGTTCTGTCTGACCGTCTGTTTGCCTGAATGCCTGTATTTATTTGTGTTTCAGATGAGTGATAATGAGGAAGGCTATGACCTGGAACTCTTCTGCATCCCAAAGCACTATGCCCGGGACCTGGAGAGAGTCTACATTCCACATGGGCTCATCTTGGATAGGTGGGTGGAACTGGAACATGACTGTGTGCACGCAGAAGCCATAGAGCTGTAATAAATGTGATTTTTTTTTTCTCAATCATTTCACCTCTGTAATTGTTTTACAAAACTGTGAGTTGCTCTGTGAAAAATTGCTTAAACACTGCCTTCAAACAGTATACTAATAACTGTAAAAAAATAAAATAAAATAAAGATATTCTTATAGATGCTGCGTAACTCTATACAAAAGGACACTCCATACGAGAAGGTGCTTTGAAAACGATAAGAAACTGCTCAAACCGACCCCTAACACCACAAACGTTGCAGGACGGAGCGGCTTGCGAGGGAGATCATGCAGGACATGGGTGAACACCACATTGTGGCGCTGTGCGTGCTTAAGGGGGGCTACAAGTTCTTCGCTGACCTCCTGGATTTCATCAAGGCCCTGAACCGCAACAGCGACCGCTCCATTCCTATGACTGTGGACTTCATCCGGCTCAAGAGCTACTGTGTGAGCCCCCCACCCTTTGTTTTGTATCTATCTATATTTTTTATTTATGTGTAAGATTTTAGATTAATTCCTGTTTGAAGCACCAGCTGCCTCGTCTGGTTGGTTAATTTCATGGAAACCAGATGTTGCGGAAATCTCCTAACTCCACAATTATAATGTTTATGAGGGATATCAAGCATACACATCATGGCCTGTGTTTTCTGACATCTGAAATAGACTATCGCTTTGATTGGTGGATGATTGTTTTTCAGACTACACTCCAGCACAGGTGTTTCCACAAATGGGTAGCCTGGTCTTCACTCATGCTCAAAGCATTATATTTGCGTACTCCTCTCATCATCGATTCACAGGGGTCAGTGCAAAGTTCAGTGGGGGAAAGAAAGGACTCATCTGTGTGGGAGAACTTCATTTAATTTCCTCACCACTTGTTTCTGCTCAGAACGACCAATCCACAGGCGAAATCAAAGTCATTGGCGGAGATGACCTTGCAACTCTCACAGGAAAGGTAAGACACTTTAGGGACCACACAAATGCTTTTTTACTGTTTACCAATAAGTCACTTTCAAATTTTTCATATATGCAAAGGAGTGTTTGTAAATATATTACAAGGTGTACACAACTGCAGCTTTTTAAAAATTTAAATACGCAATGAATGTTGCTGACATCGGGGAATAGGAGATTAAATATTTAGAAGCCCTGCCTCACCATTTCATATTCTACTGTAAGTAAGATTGGGGCGAAAACAAAATACACGCTGTTTACATAGGGCTCTGGCTGAAAAGCACTACTGTAAGTGAGAAAATGAGTGTATACACTTTCACCTAATGGATGTTCTTGTGAAAGCAAGAGTTGCACGGTGCTTGTTATGCGGATACCTTGTAAGCCGAGTGCTCACAAAGTGTGCATGCAACATTTGGGGTCACTGTAGGGACTTATCAGACAAATATTTACACATTTAAAATAACAGGCTTGTATTTCTCTCCCCCTCCGATTTTCTGTTACAGAATGTCTTGATTGTGGAGGTAAGTGTACATGCAGGTTTCTATTGTCATTTGTGCTGGTCGTTCAAAGAGACCGTTCAGTTAACTTGACACCTGCTACCGCCACAGGACATCATCGACACTGGCAAGACCATGAAGACTCTGTTGGAGCTCCTGAAACAGTACAATCCAAAAATGGTCAAGGTGGCCAGGTACATTCGTTAAAGGGGGAAACCGGTGGTCTTAGGGTTGAGAAACTGGACCGGAAAAGTTCCTGTTCAAGTCCCAGGGGGAGCCTTGCTGTTGTGCCCCTGAGCAACGTTCAGGAAATGCTCCAGCAAACATCCAGCTAAATTAATGGGGGGAATTTTAATGTGTTAATTGCTTTATTAATCAGTTGCCTTAAAAATGTCTGTCAGCTAAATTATGAAATAATAATAATAAAGGTGGAAACATAGATGTTCTAAACACCAGGTTGTGCAATGTGCAAACTACAGCATAATTCCATGCATTGTAATGAACTAATCTGGTCTACAGGAGGGAGATATGCTAGCCATATTAAGCTAATATCCCATTATGCAATTTACTCTTTAGCAGGATATGAGTGAATACAGGCTCCTTTAACGTCCCTTGAAAGCAAAGTCCTTCACAATCTAAGAGTATTATTTTCTAAATGTTATTATCCTAATTACTATTTAAGCCAATACAATTGTTACTGTAATTTGCATTCCTTCTTTGCAGTTTGTTAGTGAAGAGAACACCAAAGAGCGTTGGCTACAGACCTGACTGTAAGTTTGATCATTTAGTCATTATATATTGTATAAATCAGAGGGAAATGCCTTATTTTTGGCAACATAAAATTTATCTTGCTTATTGCAGAATCATTTTTAGGGAGTAATCAAATTAAATTAAACAGAAAAACAGGCATGAAACATAATGTATATGAATATTGCATGTTTAAAATGTGATTTAGATTTGGTGGTTGTTTAAGTCCATGCGAAGCGAATCTTACACGTAATCTCAAACATAACCTCTCTTTCTCACTCGCAGTTGTAGGATTTGAGGTTCCAGACAAATTTGTTGTGGGGTATGCGCTTGACTACAACGAATACTTTAGAGATTTAAACGTAAGTAAAATCAGCCAATAAAATCAAGAGCAACGAAGAAAAGCATTTGCCGCAGTGTCATGTCAGTACAACCTTTCTGTGTTTCAGCATATCTGTGTCATCAGTGAAACGGGAAGAGAGAAATACAAAGCTTGACGAGGACCACTTCCCCATTGACTGTTATCTTTTTTTTTTATGTTACTCTGCCTTTTGAGAGTTTAATTTATGCAAGTCGATTTTTCCTTTGATTAGATTAATGTAATCCTTCGGTGCAATTGAATGCTGGGTGACAGAGCAGGCACAGTGGGTAAATTCAGACAGGTGCTACTCAGCCTGTTGCGTTAACATGTCAACAAGTGCGGCCCCTCTTGAAATGCTGGTTGGGGGACCACATGACATGCAGGTCGTGGTCCCCTGTGCTGGACCAAATTTTTTCCGCCTTGTGACATGTAACCTGCAGCTATTCTCTTCCTCAACCAACCTCAATGACAAAGGTGAGCGCTGGACAATGACAAGAGAATCACCAGGCCTTACCCTAACCATAATACTTAACTGCACATGTAAGTGCATCCCCACGTGCAAGGGCTCGCACCAACTTTTGTAAAATTGTTCCATGACTTAATACTGAACGTACAATTTTATGAAATTACTGTGAATATGAGAACATGTATTAATTGGATTATTCGTAAACTACAGCTGTGAAAGTTTTGCAACCTTACTTTTTAAATGTCAAGGCTTGCGTTTGTTGACATTATCCACGAAACCTGCAGGGGGCGACAGTTAACTGACTTAAGTGCCCTTAGAGCACTGTGATACGCCTTCGTTTTCCTCAGGCCTTTTCTTCAGTGAGAAAGGTGCTCTTGTTTCCCCATTAACCAGACCACAGTATACCAATAAAGATTAATTCATCTTTTTTTTTAGTTACACATGAAAGTTTATTCCTTTGTCATGTTGTCAGACCATACAATTAGTGTAGTGAACCATACAATTCTGCTTAGTTACATGACAAAAGTCATTTTATTTTGCCGAAGAACCCAGGACAAATACTTAACATGCCAAAGTCAACAGTTTTGAAGATTTTATTGAAACGATACCCCACGTTGTTGTTAAACTTTCTGGACAGCCAGGACCAAATAAACTGGTGTTGGTTTTTGTGAGCCCCACTGAAGCAGAACAGTAAAACTGGATAACGGATCACACTCATCCAGTTTTTACGTGCTGCTACTGCAGAGCCCACGGACAGCATCCAGACTTCTCCGTTCCACCAGACGGTGGGATTAGTCCACGATGGTGGCTGAGCTTATGGTCCAAGGTGCGAGTTATGAGATTAAAAATGGCTGGAGCCCCAGTGGCAGCTCCTCATGGTCTGCACCTCTGTATCACTACAAACCATGACGTGCTGCTTCAGTGACTTCCAGTGAAACTGGCACCCCACCAGACCCACAGGCAGAGACTGGCAAATTTTCACTGGGGTAACAACAAAGCCGTCCCGTCATTATCCAATTGCAATAACGGATCCTTTCAGTTCCAAACTACTAGAGTTCTAAATAAATCATAAATCTCTTATATCCCTGCAGGGGTTTTCTGGTCCCTCTTATCTAGGGGAATGCATTTCAAGTATAAAGTTTATTAGTACCCGCTTAAAAATAAATACATAGCACTGTCATTACAGTGATCACAGCAACAAAAGAGTATCCTTGTGCGCACACTGCAAAAAAGGGACACTCAACAGAATAACCAGATGATGATGATTTTCTGGTTTTTACCCTTGAAACTAATGACATGCTCTTTCAGCCAACTGAAGCATGTCGAAGCGCACGTGTCAGCATTCCAAGTTGAGCAAATTGGAGAATTACATGGCTATGCTCTAAAGCCTAAACAGTCCGGTTAAGGGGGAAACGATGCCAATTGATTCTCATACATAAACGTTGGCATAGTAAATCCTTTGAGCTCCTCAAGACTTTATCCCTGAGGTGTACTTCAAACTGCACATCTGTTGTTATTTTAATACTTCCTAAGGCTTCATTCTTAATACTTGTGGAGTCGCTAAAGTTGAATGTGACATTTTAAATGGGTACCCCTGTTCATGTTCGAAATTTACTAGTATCGCAATTCAACTGGGGAACCTAGAACCGCAAATGACAATGCAAGATGTCAGGACACCTTTCCATTAGAAGAGTGAGCGGCCAGCTCTGTTCCCGAAGGGCCACAGGTTTAAGAGAGACACCTTTCTTTTAACGACTGATATTCACTTGGAACACCTGCTGACTGAATTAGGAAGTAGAAGGTATGGACATGGCCCGAGCAGTAGAAATTCACCATGCAATTGAACATGCCTATTCATTCTTGTGCACAAAGTGTAATTAATGCAATGGTTACCATGGGAAATATTTTTCTTTCAGGGCTTGTAAGCCAGGCAACAGTGGATGCAACTGAAAATGTCCAACTGAGATCATGGAGAATTTAATTCACTTTTTCTCATTTTGATATTCTACTTCGACTTTTTACTAACTTCAATTACTGGTCACACCAATATTCTGGTCGATTTTGTGCTGGGCCATCTCCGATCTTCAGAATTCAGCATCTTCGACGCATTCAGAATTTCATGTTGTAGTTATTGATGTTTTTGTAAATTTAAGATTTAAATCTTTCAACAAATTCTCCTATACAACAATCATATATTTAATACAACTGGTCAATGTATGAATATGACTAGTATTGTGCAGAGTCTATACCAGGGGTGCCCCAACAACATTTGGTTTGGTCTGCCATTTTAAATAAGGAGAATAAACAAAAAATATATAGAAATATGTGATTAATAGCTAATTTTAAGTACATTTATTGTGTATGCACATTTACGCATAAAACATCTTTGCATTTCCAAATGATTGGAAACATGTTAATATTTTGGCCCAAGACTTATCGCTAAGAATGCACTTTGGTCTTCAAATCCCAAAACGTTGGGCATTCTTGGTCTACACATTAGTGAAGACATTTAGGGCAAATGTTATTTCAGGGAACATTATAAAGATTGTTTTTTTTTTTTTTTTTTATATAATTTTTTAAATTTAAAGTGAAGGGCTACGTGTTTAGTATCAGTATTAAACAGTTTCTAAAACAGTGGGTTTACGTGCAAGAGGTGATACATTACCTTCAGACTGCGCAGTGGTGATCACACCAGAACAACGAAGAAGACTTAACATTATACAACTGAACCAACGCCTAAAACGGATATCATAAATAATTGACCTGCAACAACAAAGATCACTTTTCCTTTGCTGGGTTTGAGATAACTTATGGTACATTACTGGGAGGCGTTCGTTTCATGCAAATAAATTAAGTATTCAACTTAAGTCCCAGCTCCGTTTGGGGAAATTAAGCCGTATTGCTTCTTTGCATAACAGCCATTTGTTCCAAATTTCTGGAATTTTTTTATAATTCACATATTGACCAGTCAACTCCAAATAGAACATGATTACGATCTTGTGAAAACAATCTGACATACCTATTTTCGATTTACGATGTATCCAGGGAGATTTCAGGAAGAAAACTCTTCCAATTTAAAACTCACTTCATAGAACCTTTTTAGACAAAAGCCTTGGTTCATGAAAAAGAATGGAGAAAAAGAACACATGCTAGTTCAATTCCTGGGGAAAGGAAAAAAAAAACAGGACTATTGTTCCTGGAACTTACTTTGGTGGTTCTTTCTTTGAAGAGTGACCAGGAACTTAACCTCTACAACCGCATCAATACACGTGTGGGTGTCTAAGAAGTCATCTTCGGGGGCCATTGCTTACTGCTTTCTGTTAGTCAGGGCTGTATGAGTGTCCATGGTCAAAACGATAAGTAAATGGTGTGGGTGGATCCCTCTTTTGGCACAGCGCCAGGAACAGCTAGATGCTAAGAGTGGCCACTGGAAGAGCGGAAAGAGGAAGCAGAAAACCTTGGCAAATGGAAACTAAGCAGTTTATGTTATCTTGGGAGCAGGCTTCAACTTGCTTACTAGGGACTTCTAGCATGGCAAAGTAGCTTCCAAGCTGTGAATACAAAAATAGAAAAGAAAATTTCCTAACCCTAAAATATCCGTATTTTAAAAACGTCATTGCCCAATAATAAGAACATTTTTTTAATCATGAAAATTTCATAACATACTTTTCAAAACATAAATTTCATTGGAATGGAAAGACAGAAACAGCTTCGTTAGCCTCAGTTTTTTTGCGGCTCCTTCTTTCTGAATATGCAAGCCAAAGAGCAGCAGACCGGATCCAACTATAATCCAGATCAGGAGTGATAAAAGGCCTGGCAGTCGTATCAGTGGCTTGACAGCTTCAGCAGAAGTTACGCTAGGACATGAACGGACTTGTCCCTAGTGCCATAACCTGTTGCGATTTTTCTACTCTTATTGTCAGGCTAGGCTTTTGTTACTGAGGGGTAATGACAGTTAAGAGATGGACAGATGTCAATAACCTGACTCGGTATTAAACCACGTAAATGTTCAGATGTAAAAAACGTATAGCAGTAATCAACACGCGACCAACAATATTTTAAAACGATAATAAGAAATTAGAGCGTAGCGCTTTCACACATTGGAGTTGGCTTAACACTTAGCATCGACAAAAATAAATAAATAAATACAAACCGAACAAATCGCACGACCAAAAAGTCGAATCACGATTGCATACAATTGTGACCAATGAACAGTGCTGATAACGTTCAAATACATAGATTTTACACTAGTCCGACATTTTGTAAATAACAAATAAAACAACAGGCAAATGTGGGGAATAATACGGTGCCTAGTCATTAGCTGATAGATATCATGCAAGAATAACTGTTGGCATGATTGTAGTATTACAAGTATTATTGTAACGTTCTATAGTTTTGTATCGACAGAGTTACAGTAACTTTAAGCAGAGTTCAATTAAAGAAAACTAAGAAACCATGAACTCAATACAAAAATCTTAAATTAATTTTTCCTGAAACAAACAAAACACCTCGACAACATTACTACACTGACTTCCATGGAAATTAAGATTTAAGATCGTCGCACCCGGAGTATCTTGCAGTTGGTTCCTTTTCAAGCAGGTTTCAAAACTGTTATGCCCATTTACCGAGAAAAAGTTTTTTCTTCGTTGAAATTAAAATTAAGAATTTAAAATTGTCAAGTTGTCGTTAGTAAACTATTTATTTTATTATACAGCTAACGTTTACAAACGCACCAATGTTTACAAAGCAACAGCAGTAGTTATTGTTTACGTCGATTATGGGAAAACAACTTGTTTTGTTTTAATTTAACAACACTGTATAAGTTTACAGTTTAAGCGGGAGGCAATTTGGAAAATGGTTTGTAAACCAATATAAAGTTTTGAGAATCCGTTACGGAAGTTTTACAAAGCGTTCGAATCTAATTCTTCCCCATTAAAAAACACATGATAAAGTAACAGAATTCAAAATTAGGTCCCTAGTGTAAACAGTTAGTTTGTCTAGTGTCACACAATAACATTTATCGGAAACGAACTATTTTTGAATCGCTCGAATCAACTAAATACGAAGAACACATGGCGAGAGAGTTTGAGAGAGTTTTTTTTAAATACTGAGAAATAATTCCGAAAAATTCAGACTCACCTCCAGTCCAATCGAAAATGGCGCCGAAACGAGTCAAAAAAACTTCTTTAATTTCATTGTAAGGTCTGTTGCAAAGCTTTGTGGGAGCATGGGCAATACAACGTCCCCTCTGGTTACGGTCTGGGGTGTTAATAATATTATAGAAACCTTGTTGCGGCACGTTTTAATATAAAAGCCCTAGCTCAACCGAATATAGCCTATTCATTTAGCGTTAACCACACTTAAAACACATCTTAACAACTCACATTATGGCTACATACACGCGGCGATTAAACGTTATTGATACTATTGCGAATTACAGCATACAGCGAAAACTTTTTATGACAGGAGCTTTACTTCAACTAGCCTACTTGAAATGTATTAGAATTTAAAGTCTAAATGTTTGGTAGTCCGTTACTGCTCTAAAAATAGACGGAGAAGAGGAAGCACGCTTGATATTGACATAGTAGCCTACAAATTGTAATGTTTTCTTTACCGCACGAGACTGCTCATCAGATGTTAAATGAAATTCGTTTTCCGTATTGTCAATACATTGATTTAGTATTGTGTTTTTACGTAATCATGCAGTGCTTTTGCTTGTAGTCTATACAGATACGTTAAACCAGGTTTAAACTTAATCGCTTCCTATTTACTTTCTGGTGGATTTCGTTGGCGGGTATATGTTAACTTATTTCCTAGTTAAGTTGATCTTTCCGATACACGCACAAGTTTCACAGGCACACAGTGGGTAAAGCATGGGAACTAAATTGTGGTTTGAATGCAGTTCACGAGCCACGCCGTTGTCACGACGGCTAAATAGAAAACTGTATTAGAACTATGACTTCTTAACACTATTTCTCATAAAAATGTTCACTTCCCATAAATGTTCACATGTGGGCTGTTCTTTATGGCTAATTTTTCTAAGACCCGGAAGAATATGGTAATCGAAATATCGAGCAGAATCATCATGGTTTCCAGCTTGGTGTTTGTATAATGCTTTATTATATTAATATTTAAACATGAGTGGTAGAGTAGGGAAGGTACGTCGTGTTATCAGGTCACATTAAGCAACTACCAGTGCAAATGTGGCCCTTTTTTTAATTCTTCTGGCCTTCTGCTTCAATTGAAGAGAATAATTGATTTCAATAGCAGCAGTCAGAACTGTTTATTATAGACCTGGTTGCCAGAGCTACTAGAATAAGGAAATGCATAACAGAAAATGTAAATATCAGTCGAAATCTACAAAACCTTTCCTATTTATTTAAATTTCATCAAGTAAATTTTTCCAACTTACGGTTTCCAGTCCCGACAGTGTCCAATGGACTCTTTTAACCCTTCAGCACCCTTTCTACCTTGGCCGTATCATAGTGCATTTATCAGGTAGTGAGAGATTTTTAATACCTATTATTTGAAACATGCTTTATGGTTTAAAGACTAAAATAAGACCCACCTCTATTTATAGGTCACTAAATTAAACTAAAACGAGTACTTCAACGAGTGGAATTAAAAACTGACAGTGAACTACTGACTAGATCTGTATAGTTAGCATTCTGAAAAATAATTGGTCTGCAGTGGGTGACTGTCTACTTGGACCGGTCATGGCTCTCATTTAGCGTCAACATCCTTATCGAGGGCCATCGTTTTTTTTTTTTTTTTTTTTTTGTTGTTGTTGTGGAGGGAGGCAGTCATTTCACTTCCTTCCTCTCTTCTGGCCTGAGCGCATGGGGAGGGGCAGGTCTCGTCTTACCAGCTCTCCATAGCTTTGCCTGTGGCAAGAGGCACTCGCAAACGAGGACCGCCACAGGCCATATAACACACCCACAGACCTGTTGCAGGGCTCAACAATAATACTTCAGATTTAGTGTAATTTTCTGTAATTGTACTTTCGGTCAGGCCATTCCTCCACTTATGATCAGAGAAAGGGAAAAATAAAATGAGTGATTACACCTGCCACAGACCCACAGGATAGTTTGCTGTTATACACAATGAGCTCTACATAAGGGGTGTCAAGTGCTCCCAGGCACAATGACACAGCAAATCAGCAACAACAAGGAAGTCAAGGAAATAAGACAGCAAGTAAGACAACCCGAAGAAAAAAGTAGTGTTATGTTCTGAAGGGAAGTAAATGAGTCTTCAACATTCCATTAAATGAACCCAGCAACCCTCGACACGCAGGTATACTGTTTGTACAGATTTTTCACTAGTGGGAGCATGATAGTAAACGCTACCAGTGTTGGTTGGTTAAAATAAATAAATAAATAAAAAGATCGTCAGCTGTTTTGGGGGGTCCGGGAGGGTTACTTAACTAAACAACTCAGAGTAAGACACAAAACTTCAAATCCATCAATATCAAATTAATGTAAAATTTTACCGAATGCAACCGATAATTGTTAAACTAAGTATTGTCATTCTTAGAGTCATATAAGATATTCTTATATATATAATATCCACTTACTAACAAAACTAATTTCCTGGTTGTTCACAGGCAATCTAAAGGGAAGGTTAAGAAAGTTTATCCCTTAGGAACAGGTTAATTATCAAATCCAATTACATGAAAAACAGACTGATTACGTTGACAATCAGGGCCTAACTTATTTAAAACCCAACAGGTATCATCTATGACACGTATTCACTGCAATCTTGCACTTATTTTAGCTCTTTAGCTTCCTTAGCATGTCACTCTTGTTTTCTCTCTCTGTAATGCCACATAATACCCTTTTCAAACAGTTTGATTTCCATCCAGCAAATCGACCCAGGACAAATTAGGCCAAGAGTGGATCATGTCATTACAATTATCTCTCAGTTTTTATCATGGAATGTCCAACAGAGTGATGTCTCTGCTCTCACTCAGTAATACTCAGCGTCGATATTCTCCGGTTCAACGGGGCAAACATTGTTTGTCCCGAGATGGGGCTCTCTTTTAACTAATGGCGAAACAGCACATTATTATGGGATCAAATATGAATTCTAGTATGTGAAAGAGGGATAGGTGTAGGTGTAGTTGTACATCTATAACTCTTACTGAAAGTTGCAGATGGCCACGCAGGAGCAATGCACATGCATTATTATGTCTCCACAGGTCAAAAAGAAGATGGATTTTTAAAATATCGCTGCCTGCAAGGGGATTCCCGCATCAGTGTCAGAGCCACCTGACCTGAATAATTATCCTCCAGTTGCTTTAGTGTGCCACTCATGGCTCTCATTAGGTACTGAGAAAGAGCGTTGTGTCTCCTGTCAGACAGAAGACTCTGAACAGTGTGGTGTAGCATGTGACTTGGACCCTCTACAAACTAAGCTACACCACAGGGATTGTGGGCTACACCATTGTCATGTTT
>JAOYSI010004032.1:0-14640 GCA_025775065.1 Hiodon alosoides
TATAAGATGCATAAGTGCCAATACAAGTTTCACCAATTGGTTAACTCTCCACAAAAATGAAGGAAAAGGGTCTGAAAATTTTTTGTTTTTTCCTGTTATTTTAAACAGATAAGCCAAGTCCATTTCAAAAGTCTAACAGAAAATATGAGCAGCATGAATGAATTCATATTCCATTTCTCACTGTAATAAAATATTTGACAGATCTGTGGGTCTATGTCAAGATAATGAGAAAAGCTTGCTTACCAAGTGCACACATTTTGACAAGGTAAGCGAACTCATGAATAATCTGTCTGGACAGATCAGATCCAAGGGTGTTTTATAACAATGTACTTTGTTGCAGGAGAGACCGCCAATGAAATTTTAATAATTACAATTTCAGTTCTCCTTTGGTTGCTCTAGGTCTGAGTCCTAAAATGTCATTATTCTTAATCGTTTAAATGCAAAAGACTGTTTTAAGAGGGGAATTGGGCATCCAGTATCTTCGTTTCTCTTAGGCATTTTGTCTTTCAACAGATTATGACCCTGAAGAAAAATGCTGCAGTGACCTTGGTTGGGGCTGTTTGAAGGATATGCTCTACCAATAATAAAGTTTCATTATGAGACCCATAGTCAATTCACTTATTTGTGAGAAAGCGATTGAACCTTCTGATTGGAAGCACTCATTGAAAGTTAACCCTTTCACCACCAAACAAGATAATTTCGGTGTAATTGTTTAGATCGCTTTAATGTTTTTTTTTGTGTGGAATATTTCTATACATATAAAATATGAATAAGATTATTGTTGCTTGTTGTTCGGCATTGCTTAATATGTGAGCGCGGTGGCCACAATTGTCAGACGGATTAATGTAGTGTTTATGATTCTGCAGCGAGCGACAGAAGTTATTAACCTTTCATACACAAGTGTATTTTTGTGTTAAAATTAACCCCGACATAAACGAATGTTTTCCTAGTGTTTAAATTTGAAACGGTGCAAAATAGACTGGTTGAGCTATGTAGGGACAATAAGTCAGCATAAAAAATTCAATATAAATTATATTTAACAAATTGATAGAATTGCCTTGCAATCTCTGATAATGTTTATCCTGCAATTATATACATTTGTTCAATTTAAATGATATATTTCCTGATTGTATTTGATCCAGGAGTGCATCATTTAGCCTGCTCACTTCCTGATTTTCCTTCAAAGCTTGCTTATTTTGTTTGTTTGTTTGCAGTTGCAACAAAGCATCTGGGTGCCAGCACGAGTCTTCGTCACGAAGGCGTTGGAAATCAGCTGACGAAAAACTTAAAACAAAAACATCATTTTTGTGTGTGTTGTCGCCTGTTGAATTCTCTACCTCCCTACCTCGCGCAACAGGTAGTTGAATGCCTTCCGAGAGCTATCTCAGTCAAAACATTTTCAAATTAAAAAACAGTTGGTACATACTTTGTCTTTTTCTGTCGTGATATTAACGTTGACATTCAATGTATTATCTTATGAGTAGACTTTGTACGACAATGAGGCTTTTTATAAAAAAAAAAATTATTTTGTATTATTGTTTTAATACATTTTATAAATCGGGCACAATGTTGAAAAAGACGGCCAAATGTTATCTACCCACCCAAGGCAATTTTTTCCCCTACACTGCCGTGGAAAATATCCAAATCGGGAGGAACCCCCCATTAGATAATAATGATGACAGAATTAGATGTATGGCGCTATATTGTAGCTAACCACTAGATGGCAATAAATCCATGTTTATGACGGACTGATGTCGTTCTCATGTGAATATATAGTTTTTTGCTCTGGTTAAACTGGAACCAGTAACACCCTTAGTAGTACTTCTGATGCGGTGTTATACTGTCTCTCTTGGTTCGCGCTGCATTGCTGAGTAAAACCCCAAATTATATAACACACACTACCATGTACGTTGAAATGAGGTGTACGCTGCCTACACACAATTGCACCGTGTGTGTGTTTGTGTTTGTGTGTGTATGATATGGTGAATTTTAACTGGAGACCTACTCTAATTTAAAGCAAATTCAGTAATAAACAATAATAACAAAAAAAGCTGTGAATGTGAGTTTGGTGAGTGTGGGCAGGACACTTATTTAAATGCATTATTCACATTCACATGGTCCCAATGTGCTTTGGGCCTTAAGCCAGCATGTGTGCAGGCCTGGAGGCGCTGAGACTCCTGGCTTCAACTTTTGATCCTAATAAAACTTGATCCAAATTTATAAACGCTGAGAATCTACTTTGGAAAATACTTTTTTTTAAATTAGTTTGGACGCAAAACTTTGGATAAGCCCTGTCCCTCAGAGAGTGCTTGGGCCTGTGGCCTGTCGCCAGGGAGATTCCCAGGCTGAGTCAGTCCGCCGGCCTAGAGGCCACACACAGGGTCTGGCTCTTTTAAGAGGTAAGAGAACAGGACGAAAGGTTCAGCTTCGACCAGAGTTAGCCAACACGACCCCGTTTGAGACTTTAGGGCTTGGTTTAAACTACTCGTCACGCCTCATCAGGGAAACGTGTAGTGCAATGTTTACAGTGTTGAGCCTTTAATCCAAAATCCAAATTTGTGAATCATGTATGTCTGCTACATGACATAATAGCTTGTTAATGTTTTCTGTGCACTTTGTTTACTGTGTCACCTCTAACAATTACAGGCGTGTGATATAACATAGTGATACAAACAGTCACTCTGTTTGGCCCAAGGATCTTCTCAGTTTTTCTGGGCCTTTCGTATGATTAGTTTTTTTTCTTCTCTCCTCCTCTCCTCAGGCTCTCAGCCTTGTGTGATGACAAAGTCAGGTTGGCACAGCTGTGCGTTAAAACCGCTCAGTAGCAGCGCCGCTCCCCAACCCACGCGCAAATACTTTGGCGACGGACGTGCCAGCCTTGCCTCGTCTTGGCAGCCTTTGGAGTGACACACAGATCCTTGGCCCTACGGGGCCCACCCCACTAATGAACGACTTAATTAATGAAGCTGCCTGCTCCTATAAAAATCCACAGTTTTTTTGGTAGCCCCTCTGCAGTGCATTGGCATGTTAGAACAGCACATTGTTTAATGAAGCGCAAATCTTTTCGGACATCACGCAGTAGAGGTGTTCTTAGGCATGGGCTTTAACGGATGACGACAGGGGGCAGTCTGATGTCCTCCCTGCCTCCTTGCTCCACGTTTCCAGGACGGGGCGACGTGTGATTTTCACGAGGCAGGTTTACTGTCCACGTGTGAAAATGTCACACTCCATTTGGGTGTTCTGAGTGGCTGTGCCTCCCACTTGTCAGTTGCTCCAGAAAGGGAAGCTTGTGAGTGGCGAGGAGTACCTGAAGCCCGGGGCGTAACAAGGTTGTCGGACCAGATTCGACACGTGGTGTTGGGAAGGAGCTTTGAACTTTGAAACAATCAAATGAGAGTGCGAAGACTTCTTGTCCTGTTCAGTTTTCCAAGTTTAAACCCAAACTTGACCTGATTCCTGGTTTATCTGCGAGTATAAATCCAACTTGACGCAGGACTCGGGTCCAGGGTTTATCTCTTCAAACTGGAGGAGTGGCGAGCACAGCAGAAGATTGTGGGGCGGGGCAGGGCAGAGCAGAGGAGGTTTGGTGTGAACAAAACCTGAGGTGACTCAGAAGCAGGACTGTCGCAGAGAGACGTCTCTCATCTTACGCACACTAACACGCACGCGCACACGCACACGCACAAAGAGGTTCCTTCGATGGTGTGTTGGGTCACAGTGCCAGAAAGCCCGTGCTTCCCCTTCAATCAGCCTGAAGCTGAGTTGAATTCAAGTCCTCCCAGGTTGTCCATAATTGAGCAGCAGTCCTTCAACACTCATGCTGTGGTTCAATGGTACTCAATCTCACTAAAGTGTGACTCATTGAGCGATAAATGGCCCTGCACAACTTTCAGTGAAACTCGCATCGCCTCCATGAAATTGTCGAGCTGAGGAAACGATTCTGCTTAAACAAGAATGCAGTCACATTTAGCCAGGGCTGTATGTATTCTGGGTGCTTAACGGCGCAGGGCAAGGAATGACAGGTGGGGCTTGTGTGGAGTCATAACCCTGACGGGGAGACGGCGCAGCAAGGAAGCTTCTTACAGCGTGAGAAAAACAAACACCCGGGGAGCGTCAGACAGGACCCATCTGGCCCTTAGCTCTTACCCTGAGTCTGTTGTCTTGGCCCGGTTTCTGGGTCAGAGGTGCTGCGCGACCCCTGTAGGGGAAATAACTGTGGCCGTCAAAACCCAGTAGCACATACCCATGCATGCATGCTCAAACGAGACCCTCATCTGTCATCAAGGGGACTGCCGACCCACCGACACAAAACTGTCTGTGGCAGTCCTGAACAGCCTGTGCGTGGGACTTTGGGAAAGGACAGAGAAGAGAAGACATCAATGCCCCTTCGTAAATGCCAAGGGGGGGAAATTTCGATGTAATCTAAAGAGCTGAGTAGAATGTGCCGATACATTGTGTGCAAGCTGTACCGAAACTAGATTTTGCCTGGAGGGAGCTTTCCACATATACTATAGACAAAGAGGTGATTTTGTGTGTCCGCCTCTCTTTGCATTTTAGTGCAGCCACAGTTGCTGTCCAGGTTTTGAGGTTTGTAAAAATGCGCGAGGAAAATATTTCAGGAAGTTGTCTTCCCGCAGGATTTGTTTTGTCGTGTCTAATTGCTTTAGCTTCTTTAGTTGTTGAACATTTGGCCATAGCTACACAGGAATGGGTCTGAAATGCTCACGTAGTGCTTTGACATAGCATAATCAAACTAGCAAGCCCACTGTGGAAGAAGGACAATGTTGGACTAGTTCCCACAGTTCTGCCTGCCACCGGCGCCCGCAGAATAAACTCTCGTTGGCAGTAGTTAGCCTCTCCGCTACATGTTTTTCGGCACGGACCTTTGAATTGAGTTCTCACAGCTAGATTGCACGCGCTTCACCATCTCACACAGTGAGAAAATCAGCAACTGACGTTTGGTAGCCCGCATGAAACTGGTTTGTTTCACAGAGGAAAACCTGCCGTCTGCCTCCGGTAAAATCTGATAAAAGCTAATTATTATTAAGCCTCCCAGGGAGACAAATTTTTCTTACGGTTTCAAAATTTTATCCAGTTAAAGCACCTTATTCAAGGTCACCGCAGCAATCTTGTAGCTTGGTACCAGCAACCTTCTGGTCCACTGGCTTAACCCCTATATATTCTGCCCATTAAGTGTCTTTCTGTTAAGGGCAAAGCGGTCCCAACCTTTTCTCACTGACACAAATCTGGGCCGTGTCCAGAGTGGGGCAGGACCTTTCAACGGAGGTCCCGTTCCGTGAGCCTCCATTAAAGTTCTATACAGTTCGTGACCTCTCTGAAGGTCAAAGTCTCATCTCTTTATCTGTCGCAAGGTGTGTGTTTCTTTTTCCACCGTAGGTTTGCAAAAACATTTACAAAAAGAGTTCTCACAGCCACGCTCCCGGGCAGTTGGCCTTTTGTTGTACAAACAGAGATGTGCTGGGAACAAAATTGGAAACGCATCTCAATAGCCTTTGATCCTTTGAACTGTTTTTGGCCCATTTTTTTTTTGTTTGTTTTGTTTTCAAATCATTAAAACTGCTAACTACAGTAGCTCTGAATGCCAGCCAAAACAACCTATTCCAAAATTTGTATTTTTTATCTCCATTTTGACCTCCCAAAATGATATCATCAAGATGATATTGTACGTCAGGGCACCTGTTACATAGTGACCACGTATTCCCTTCTCATAAATAACACAATATTAACAGCTGCTAACTGGTCTGAACCTTAGAACCAGATGCAGAGCCCCTGTTTTCATTGAATAGCATAAATTAGTTACACTCAGTTTGATTCCCATGCGCGTGCGCACGGGTATGTGCTTGTGGATAAGTGTGAGTGTGCGCGAGCGTGTGTGTTTGCGTATAAGTGCGTGCGCACGAGTGTGTGCATGTGGATAAGTGTGAGTGTGTGCACGCGCGTGTGTTTGCGTATAAGTGCGTGCACACGGGTGTGTGCTTGTGGATAAGTGTGAGTGTGCACACGCTGCAGGGCTTTTGTTCCAATGTGGCCAGCCTTTTTGTAAACAGACACAGCTACACCCAGAACTCTCTAATACCCCCACATTAATTTAACACTGACTCTGTACAATGACCAGTGGGTGTTTCTGAATTAGAATTGGAGTCAAGAGTCACACACAGAGTTCCAGGGTTGAGGGCCTTTACCGCTAGGCAGTTTGACCAGTCGCACGACGATGCCTTTTCCATTTAAAAGTGGAGGCCATCGCTGCAGTCCAAGAAGCCCAACTTTTGGACACGTGGAGGAGCTGCTGACTTTAATCTGTTAGATAATCGGGTTAAATGACTGCCCGCTGTGCCAAGTCGGCCAGGAGACACGGTCTCCGTCACCAGCCGGTTTCTTTTAAAGAGCCCCCTTCTTTTCATGCCCCTTTCAAAGACTGGATAAGATCCAGGGTTGAGTTCTGCCCGCACAAAGCCCGCATGAATGGGGAGAGGTACATTTGAAGTTCCGTCAAACCAAACCAGCGCGGTCCCGGTGAAGGGTTGGTAAACGGTCCCACCATAGAACCAACACTGGTGACGCAGGGGGATCGACGGAGAGGCACCCACAGGATGCTGTGATGGTTTAACAAACACTGCACGGGGAATGGTACTGCCTTTTAGGCGTCAGTACTTCTGTAGCCCCGTCCCTCGAAAAAATGTCAAAAATGTGTAATCGTAATTACTAAAATGAATCCGAATACGTCTTTTGTAAAGACAGTGCTGCGCTTATTTTCGGTTACTCTGTCCTCTGGAGCAGAGATTTGTTCGGCGTTAAGGATGAGCTCATGAGCTCAGGCTGTGTGGGGAACTAACCCAGCCACCACGGTCGCAGATGCAGCAGCGCTGCGCCGTAACAAGGCTTTCTTTGTTGCGCTGCCCGAAGCGCACATCGCTGCTGCAAGGCAACTCTGCCCAGGTTCTGAGGCCTCTGTGTTCTGAGAACCAGGGAGGAAGCACACAGGTGAGGCCAACGATTTCTGATGTTTATGAAGCTGGACAAAAGAGCTTCCTCTCAGGGGATCTTCGAAATTAAGGGCACGTCCCTCCCGGCAGTTCTGCATGCCCGCAGGTGCCCTGTCGGCGCTGCCAATTTAACCCACCCGGTTGTGTTCCCCCGGTAATAACAGATTTGTGGTGGATTCGAACCTGCAAATTCAAGCACACAGAGCTCCACATGTGTTCGGGCGGGATCCTTTACAGACGGAGCCAGTCCCAGTTTCAACATTTCATTGCGGTGTGACAGCTGATTGGCTTATTTAATTCTTATCAGATGTCCCCCACCCACTCACACACACACACACACACACACTAAAACTATTAGCCTGTGAGTGGCAAATAGCCGATGGGTCAGAGCGTATTTCTTTGGTCAGAAACTCCCACATCTCGCACACGATCTTGCCTGCACTTGGGGCTGTTTTCCGATTGTGTAATCTGACATTAAATCATCACAGTCCAGTTACTCCGCTTACTCCACATTCCCTTCTGAGGCAGGAGGCCATCTTCCCGGCTGGAGCCACACCCTTCCCTGCTTCTTTAATTCATCACCCCCAGTCTGGGGTTCGCCACTGTCATCACCCCCCAGATCACATGAGCTGTAATCCCTCCGCGAGTGTTAACTGAGGATGAATCTCAGACAAATGGCACATTTGTAAATGCACCCTTTAACACGACAAGATGAGGGCCGAATGCTTTTTAAAAAATGAATGTTTGTGAATGAATGAGTGTATTTTCATGCATTTCCCCAGCGACCTTAAGCGCTTGCACATGGACTGTAGACATTATAAATGACAGGAAGGAGAAAATAAAAAACGAGGAAACCCATTGGTGCGAGTGAGCGGGTGGTTGACGGATGGGGTAATGGAAATCCTTCTCGCGCGGCGCCTTTTCGCATTTAGTTGCGCTCAGACCCTCGTGCTCAGACTCAGGACGTGGGATTGATGAAGGAATCAAAAGCGGAGAGCAAAAATCACAACAAGCCTTTGGGCTTGAGCTTGGGGATGTCGCCCCTTGCCGGAGAAACTGGGCGAGCGAACCGATTTACCGGCCCCCGGGCCGGGTTGTGTCACTAGTTCTCTCCAAAATGAAACGTTACTACTCAGCCAAGGAGAACTTCACCCGAGACTGGACCCCAAACGCATTACTCTATTGCGCAATGTTAGACCTCTGACTGAGTCCAGTGGTTTAATCGCCACTCTACTCAGGTAATGCTTATCGCCACCTGTGTGCTGTCTTTGCATCTGTGGTATGGTGGTGTACCTGGTTGAACAGATCGCTGGAATGTCAGAACAGAAAGTATGTGTTAAAGCTGATGATAAAAATGTCTAACTCTGTGTCAGCCTCCTTAAAAGGTTCCCGCTTTAAAGCCATTCAACATTCTGTAGGACAACGCAGAGGCGATTTGAAAAAAAAAAAAGGTAAGGGATTGATTCACCATGAAGGCTGGACAAACCAACTGAGACCACTTAAGACCGAGGAAAGCGTTTGTGGAATGGGCAGCAAATGTTTCCTCAGTCTTACATCAGAGCTTTATATGGTCAGGATTCCTGATGAAGAGCGAAAATTAGTGTGCGTGTGTGAGGAGTCTGTCTAAGGGTGGGGGGGCTGTTGCCTAAGTCGTGTCCTGAGTTGAATAAGACAGAAATGTGAGAGGGTTCACGTGAAGTTCTGGAGAAGAAGACATGTTGGGAGAGTAAAGAGAATGGCATGACACTGAGCAGGGAGAAAAGCGTCATGCCAGGGAGTGTCTGACCTACATTCTGCTCTGGCCTTTCCCTCTCTTTTCCGTTTTACAGTTCCCGTCCTCACACGCCCCTGTTTACCCGCCTGCTCTTTTTAACGAGTTCGGTTTAACCCCACTAATCTTCCGCCGAAAGCCACGCGGACGCGGACGTGTGCGTAAGCAGGTTTTATCTCACAAAGGCAGCATGCACGTGCTCTTATGGAAATAAATGAAGAGATCAGCACGCGCAAGCAAAGGAGCCCTCTGCACACTGCTTTCCAGTCGGTTTCAGTTTGTGTAATAGACGCCTGTACGATTCTGCTTTTTCCCCCATGCCTCTGTGTGTCCCTGCACGCTCCCTCTTACAGTCTCGATTTATACCCTTTTTTGTGCCCCTTCTTTACACTCCAGGAAGGCTGGCCCATTTTTTACCATTAAAAATAGCACTAAACCGGGAGTTGCAGTCATTACATCAGCAGTATTCCTGATTTCAACCGACTCTCTCCACAGGCGCGCGGCCAGCTGGGTCTGGGCGAGGAGTACTATCCCATTCTCAGATGCACTCTTTCCTTGCCGGGATGCCTTGAAACAAAAAAACAGCCTTGGTGAGGAGTCTTTACAACGCAAACCAATGGCGGGTCCTTACAATGCAAACCAATGGCGAGTCCTTACAATGCAAACCAATGGCGAGTCCTTACAGGGCAAACCAATGGCGAGTCCTTACAAGGCAAACCAATGGCGAGTCCTTACAATGCAACCCAACAGGAGCATTTTCAGTCCGCCGAACGTGACTCACGGCATGATGAGATGCGACCGACTTCAGGAAGTCGGTGGAATTGTGTTTTTCTGGAGACATGGATATGTGTGTGCACTTTGGATTAAGGTGTCCTTCAGTGGAAAAAAGGGTACAATTGTTTGCTTGGGTAATTTTGTGGATTTTTCTCCCGGGTTGAGCATGTGCGTGGTTCGTAATCCAAATAACGCCATTATATTTGATCAAAGTATTGTTTACCTCGTGGTTCAAATTATCTCACAGTGTCTTATTACAGTTGCTCCTGTATTACTGCAACAGGGAATTATTTCAATTCATTCCGCTGGCACATTTCTCTCTTATTGAAATTATTATCCCAACGTGTTGTTTCAGATCTCCATATGTCGTTCAGATTAACTTTACAATTTGAGTTCACCTATTATGATACACAACAAATGACTCAGACCTGACATGTTTTAAGCACCAAAAACATGTAACCTAAACCTACTCCAGAAGAAGCGTTCTTTATCTATACTATAAATTATCTTTGCATATAACAACAACACATTCGTTTGCTGGTTCCCTGTTTTCAATCAAAATTCCTGCAGTGTAGGTTTTCTGCGGTAAGCACGGACTTTCCATTTTCAAGTCATTTTTTTTTTTTCTCCATGCAAGGTAAACCCCTTGTTGAGGAAGGCCCCATGTCTAGCTCCAGAAACATGCTCTCCGTGATTTCGCAGTACTGCATTCATGCGATCTATGCTACTGTGTCCAAGTAGACAACAGGCCAGTTCTGTATGACGTTTCCCAAGAAGGAAATTTGAAAGGGTGTGTGTTGGGTGGGGGTGGGGGGGGGACGACAGAGAGCTCTTTGTTTTTCCTTCACCCCCTTCAACTCCCCCCACCATGCTTTTCTCTTTCTTTCTTTCTGTCTCTATTCTCATCCTTGTTTTCTCCCTCCCCCCTGTTTCTCTCTCTCTCTCCCTCCCCCCTGTTTCTCTCTCTCTCTCTCTCTCTCTGACCTACTTTCTGGCTCCGGTGTTACATAACCGGGTGCCCTTGTTCTCGGGACAGCCAGCCTCGGCTGCCCTCCAATGGGCTTTGCTCGTCCTCACAGGCAGAAAGTTGGGCGGACTCGGGACCTCCAAAGCGCAGTAGTGCCAGCACCAAGGCAGGGGATACAGGGTCAGGCTAGCGACAGAGAGAGAGGGAGGGAGAGAGGGAGGGAAAAGGGGAGGGAGTGGATACTGCTGAATACACACTTTTCTGTCTCTCGCGGCCAACATCTGGTTCGCTGTTAATGTGAGCCCAGTTTTGAATTGTTTGGTCTCCTTTTGTACCCCAGTTGACAATCAAATCTAGTAAATGTAAGGGTAATTTCAAAATCTTAAATAGATGCATGACTTGAATTTGTACTGGCAATGAAAAAATATATTTTTTAGGCTGGTGAATGTTTTCATTTTTCATTTGAGTTTGACGACTGAAGAAGTTGTATAACGTACAGTAACATAAACAAATTTCAAGTTGACACTTTCCAATTGAATTGCCCCTGTCACGAAGACGTGGAGGAGGTCACGTTCCCCCCCATCCACCCCCTCCCCAAACCTCTCTACTTCCCTTCAGGACATTTCTGCCAACGCTGGGGTTGATTCAGGATGAGTCGGGCATGACCGGTCTCAATAATAACAGAGGTATGTTAACTCAATGTGCCAAGGTTTATTCGGCTCTGTGTCCAGTAATTAACAGTACCAGGATGTAAGACTATAAGAATACTAATAATCTTGCTGGAAGGGAGTCTTCTGTGACTTGTTGTTGTATTCTGACAGCACCACGGATTGAACCCACCAAACCCCACCCCCCCGTAACGGAAGAAATAACCGGCAGTCAGTAACCTGAGAGCCCCGTCCCGCAGACCTTGCAGAGTGTTTTTATCCGGTGACGTACCTTCCTCTTTGCTCACCCTCTCTCCTTACACCCCGTTCCTCCCCTCCCCTCCCCTCCCCTCCCCGTTCCTCCACACTGACCTACTTTCTCCCTGACCTGTTTTCACATGCCTCGCCGTGCTCCAGATGAATTAAGGGTGAAAAAAGAAAAGGCCCCAGGACGGGTTAGAGCGGCCAAATCCACCGACTCCGCTCTCGGCCGGGCGCCGTGACTCGCGTGGGCGAGGGGTGCAGGTCTGGCCCCACCGGGACTGTTTTCAGGATTAAGTCGAGGTAACTGCATGGTGAGGCCGTCGCTCCTCGCTTGCAGGTTTGACCTTTTTTCTTGGTGTGAGGTAAGGATCAGGACTCAAGTTCGATCACGTTTTTTTCGCCCATCCGAGCACTCTTCAGTATGTCATTTTGATATGAAAATAGGTTTTTTTAACATTGTTTTGAAATGGAAAGCATTCATTTAGCATTCAAGTCCAAACCAGACTCCACGCCGATCAAGCACTTCCCCTTATACAGTCACCATACAGTAGTCTGAAAATTGGTAACTGCTGAATTGCATTCGCTGCACCAAATGTTTGAAGACGTTCAAAATTTCTCCGTAAACAATGTTTCCGTTTCACGCGTCCAAGGTTTTCTGCCAAAAACGTAAAGTTTCAGGACGTGAAGAGTGATAAAAAATGAGCGTGGTTCAAAAAAAAGTTGAGTTAACTAACTTTCTCTGGCACTGACCTGCGTTGCGTAAACCTGGAAAAGGACGGTCTGAAGAAAGGCTCATTCATTATTAACGTTGATTTAGAGCTGTGGTACTGAATTTTTGCAGGAGACTGACACAGGGACAGACCTATTAAAGTGAGCTCCTCAGGCCTGACACAAGAGACGTCCAGAAACTGACATCCTCACCTACCTACCTACCTACCCACCTACTGCTAACAGCGGAACAAACCCCCCATTGTGAAACTCATGTCAGCGTTTCACAACATTCCAGACACAGACAAAATAAGCTCTACTCTGCACTTCCTAATATAATTTCCGAATGCCTATTATTCTCTGTACCCACCACTTCAATTTAGTAAACCTGTGGGTACTTTTGAGCTAATGTATGTTTATATGTGGGCATGCATTGTCAGCATGGAGAAATGAGATTTGGTGTAAGCTTTGGCAGTCAATACCACAGAAACTGAGAGGGTGGGAAACAGTGTGATCCTTTCTAAGACAGGTGATGTGAGTTCAGCGTGTGTCTGTGCCTGTGCCCGTCTCTGCGTTATGAGCGTAATTCAAAACTAGGCCGCCTTCACATCAGGAATGCAAGTCAGGCAGTTTTCTGGGAAACTGTGTGTCAGCATAACAATCGTTTATTTACAATAAATCCAGGGTTCTCAGGCGTTAAAGAAGTGTGGGAGGATGAGAAGGAGGCTAAGATGGGTGTCAACTGTATTGGCCCGGGCCTTACCATGTATGCAAACTAATTTTCTCTTATTTGGTTATTGTGATGGACAACTCCACGCCTCTGCCTTTCGGATATAATAGTCTGGGAAATTCCATCGTAATAACATAAAACAAAAGATGAAATACCTAGTGCTGTGACTCAGGGAGCAGGGCCTTTATCGTTTCTAGGTACCGCGCCTGCAGTTGCGTTTGTGATTCACAGAGGTTTTCTAAGAAGAGCGGACTGCGAGTGGCTCATTGGGAACACACCTGTGTGCTACATTCACTGCCTCTAACTTACATTTCAAAGGGAGGGTCATTTAGGGGAACAAGTGTTTATCACTTTCCAGCATCTCCGTTTGTGGATGAGAAGCCCGTCACCAGAACAAAATGACACAAAAAAAACACTTTCTGCAGTTTACTTTAATTGAATGATTGGTGATGCCTGCTGCAGGTATACCGTCTTCCTGGTTAGTGGAAATAGGCTGAGAGGCAGAGAGAAAACACAAGACTTAGTTGTGACTGTGCCAACGATTTTAAACTTCTAAGCATTGTCGAGCCCTGCGACACTGTTATGTTGAGTTTACAACCTAGCATGTTCGCTCTAAATGGATGCAATATATGCAGTGCGTGTTCACTACATTCAATGTGTAAAGACAAAAAACACTGAGCAACAAAAATCACTCTTCCAGTATTAAGAAATTCAACATCATTTTATTTTTTGTTTGAAATTCCTCCGTCATCACAATGAACATTAGTGTCTTTACTTGCATCTCCATATCTTTTAGGGATATGTGAGGAAGTGACTGTGATCTCCCTTACATATCACATATGACAAGTCTCATCTTAATATTTTTTTCCTTTGACTCAAAACCATTTAGGGTCAAACATAAATCACCGCTAAATACATGTTTGTAACAGCAGAGGGAGAGGGGGACGGTACAAATCACAGTCCGAAGGAGGAAGACACAAAATACAGAAAACATTTACCGAAATAAAAAATAAAATAATAACAATAGCAACAACAATAATATAATAGTAATAAAATAATAATAAAAATAAAACTTACAGCATTGTCCAAGTGAGAAAAACTTTACATTTATACACAAGTACCAGTGCAGTTACTGGGAAAGTGAAACACACAACATAGACTTTACAGACCGTAAGATCCAGTGCAGTTAGGACGGGAACTAAATTTGAGAGGTATAGAGATAGGGCTTTGGGCCTATTATACAGGAGGCACCCTATGAAAAACGAAAAGAAAAACATTTTGTCTGATAAAGTGATGTTTTTCTTTCTAAGTGAACTGTTACATCTAATGAACCGATTTGAGGGCTGTGAATTGTTGTAAAAAATAACACAATGTTATTTTGGAAACTACTTCAGATGAAGTGACAGAGGGTAACAGAGGGTACCTGTAAACTCTCCATCCCAGTGAGGTAGCATTGAAGCTTCCGTCTAAACCTGATTGGAGGGGAGGACAGACAATTCCCACCTGTACTTCTGTCATTCTTGGCAATGAGGTTCTGAGCAAATTTCATGGTGTAATCTGAGATTCTGCCGCTTGTATATCAGCTCTGATAAAGATATTAAAATTTTAACCCTGTTTTTAAAAATTATTCCTAAGTTTCCAACCCCTTTTACGTCATACGTCTAAACTTGCAATCTTGTTTAACCTCTGGCAATTCCTGCTATGCTGATGATTTGCCTGAATTGGTAGTGAATTAATCAGTGGCTTTGCTTGATTAAACTTCTCAGTGTCAGTGT
>JAOYSI010004033.1:0-14640 GCA_025775065.1 Hiodon alosoides
ACCAATCCATTGTGCCAATAACTATGTTTATCTGAGAACAATAGTATATGTTGCCAAACCACTACCTCTACATTCAGAAACAGATTACGCATTTATACACAACCACAAACATTGAAATAGAAACTATATTAGATCCATTTATTCACAATGCTCGGTTTAAAAAAAGGCTAAATGTTTTCACCAGTGTTCACCATCATGTGTTATACAGCAAAAATGCATTGCATGGTTTAAACAAATTGTCAATTGTGGATATTATTCTGAAAACTCTTTGCTACTGAAACTGTATTTAAAATGGACAGTTATGATGTTTGGATCCAACGCTCTCTATCATCGGTGGTAAATGGGGCTCTCTGCTTTCCTGTTGCTCTTTTCTGAGAAACGGCGGCAGTTTACATGTCAGAGTCGTTTTGAGGGACTTTCCTGCCGTCAACATTGAGAAATGTGTTGTGCAGTGGTCACTGGAGAACATTTGAAACTGAAGATTACGATAAAAGCTTATTTGAGAGATGTCATGTCTGACATGTAGGCCATTGAGAGACGCTAAACAATTTCTGCCCCAGAGATGACAGCCGGTCTCTCACGGGCTCCTTTTACTGGTACCTTTTTTATTTGACGTCCGGCGCTGATTATATGGATTTTATCCTGACGAGATACAGTTCCGCACAGCAGTTCTTATTCCTCATTGTTTCCTTAATGTAGAAAAAGAGCAGGAGAACCGGGCTGCATTTGGTTGGCTGCCACACTGCATTTTCCGTCTCTAGATGGGTCTGACTTTAAGACTGGAAGGTAATTGTCAATGGGATTGATCTGTTGGTATTTTTATTTTTGTTTTCTTTTCTTCCCCTCGCTTCCTTCCTCGCCATCCCTGAGTCTCTTGTAGTTGATAGATCCATGCGGCCACCCGAGCACCAGTATCACTACACCGTTCTGCAGCGTACCAAGACATGCCACAGTTTTTCAGGGAGTTTTGATGTCTGGATGTCTTCTGTCATTTACAATCAGGTTGGTAGCGCCGAGCTGGGCCTATTGGAAATGAACTCCGCTGCTTTGCTGCAGGTCGCCCTTCGCGGGCAATTAGTGTTGCAGTGACACTTTGGTCGCAAGTTGTCGGGAGCGCTTATCGTGAAGATCAACAGCGATCAGTCTCGCGCCTGCCTGCCCGCGTCTCCTGCCCTGTTAGCCCGTTTCTCCTGTCGTGAGTCACAGCCCTGGCTCCTTACGGCCCCGGCTCAGGCCTTCCTCCCGGGCCGCTGGGGACACTGCTGACGAGGGAGAGATGGGCCGCGTTCCTGCTGTCAGGCGGACGTGGAACCAGCCCGGCCGCGCCGGAGGCGACTGGTGCTAGCAGAGTGAAGCCGTCACTCCGGAAGATTCTCTGTGTCAGATGGCCATCGCTCTCCAGCATTGTTCCTGGTGGCGGAATGACACAATTTTCCACTGCCCTTTTTACTGCTGTTGTAAACATCTAGAGGCAGGGGTTTCTGCTGCTTCTTTTTACACTTTGAAGTGTTGGAGTGGCAGAAAAATTAAGGCAGATCACTTATAGAATGCTGCAGTACGTGACAAGGAGTATACTGCCATACACGTACAGGAAGTAAATGTATGAATCTATATTGATTAAGGGAAACTCCATTAAGTTTCTCCTTTAAGTAATATAAATGTTTTTGTTGATCTCAAAGCTATAGATGCAGATCTCATTTGTGAAGTTTGCACTGTGATTAGACGTGGAGAGGTATTTTAAATTCAGTAAGTATGTAAATTCAGGACCAAACACAGTGTCAGACTCGGGGGTTAAAATGCTACTTAGTCTGCATGAGCAACAACATTTCATGAACTACAACTGTCCTTGACACACCTGAGGGACTAACCTCGGAAGTCTTTCTTGATTGTGTTCATACTTAATTGTTCTTGTTGATACAAATCAAATTTGAAGTTGAACAGTGAGCATTGAAAATACTGTCGATAACATAATCTATACAAAATATAATATAACAGACCCTGATAATTCAACCTGCTCTCGAGGTGAAGATGGCCATGTCAGCTCTCTAGGAAAAGGTGGGCATGTCAGCTCTGCAGATGAAGGCAGCCATGTTAACTCTCTAGGTAAAGGTGGGCATGTCAGCTCTCCAGGTAAAGGTGGGCATGTCAATTCTCCAGGTAAAGGTGGGCATGTCAATTCTCCAGGTTAAGGTGAACATTTGTGTGAGTTTACTCTGTGTGATATTTACTGCCATAAAAATAAGCTTTAATATAAATGTGAAAAATTACTTCTGAAATTCAAAGGGCTAAAAATGTATCTAATTCATTCCTGTTCTGCCGACTGGAAGCTGTGATAAATGGTTTCTCTGTGTGAAATTCCCCATCCAAGAGACAGTATTAGTTTTTACTTTAATTACCAGCCACAGTAATGTTTCCTATCCATAACTGTCGAGAGAATAGACTGTTACTGAGCAGAGGGTACGGCCTGTTTACTCATCCGTTGGAGACAGAGCCCAAGCCCCAACCTCATCTTCCTCACATCCGTCTCCTCCAGCATCTTTCATTTCAATATTTCAATATTTATGCTTCATTTTTACACGTTGAAAAGTTGAAAGTCATGGTAAGGGCACGTAACTTTGCTGTTGGCTCTCTGTCAGTTAGCGTCCTCCCAGCCTGAGTGCGTTTCTCCCTGCGGTAAGAGAGACGGGCCACGTGAAGGAGCCTGCTGATTCGTCCGTGGCTTCACTCCAGCCCTGACAAGCAGAGAGGGCTGATGGGAGAAAAGCCAGCTCGGGTTCGGGGGTAGTACTAAACTCTCAAACCAAACCACTCGACCCCCTTGCATTAGCTGCTAACGAGCTTTGGCCAGTACTACTTGATTAAAGCAGTAATGGAGATTATACATATACATTTGTGCTGTGCTTAGGCGTGTGTTTATGTGTGCTCCCTTCTACAAAGATGAATAGATAAAAAAGAAAGCATGTCCAAATGAGGTCATTCTCATTTGCATGATGGGATTCATTAGAATATGCTAAGGACAGCAGTGGTGCATTCTGGGCCCAGGTGATGAATTGCTTGCACGTTGCAGAGCTAGCTCCAAGAACGCTTTCGTCACCCTCATTTGCATGCAACTTTATTTATTTATTTACCTATTTACTCTTGGATACTTACAGATATTGCCCCTGCGGACTGGCTGAGCACTTTGCAATTTAAATGGAGCATTGTGTGAAGGAGAACGGCGAGGTTGTCATTAAATGGCACATGTGAAGCTTCTCAAGGCTGAGCAGGAAGTTGTTCGAAATAAAACAGTCAGGGTGGTGTTTATTGACCTACTTTTTAAAGGTTAGTTTAAAAAGAAGAGGAGCTGAGCTTACTCTCAAATAAAAGATCTAATAGTCTTTTTTCTGCCTTTCTGTAACTTTAAATTCAAATTTTAATTTACCTGGCCAGAAATAATGGCAGGATCTCCCACAGCAACAAACATAAAACAGGATTTTGAGGGTATTTACACAGACCCCTATGTTTGAATAGATTTTGGTATTTCATATTGGTTGATAGCACAGAAGCTTGAACATTTAACCTCATTCTGTTGCCTACCGCTCTATATTACTGACAGGGGCCGGTGGTGAAGAAGGTCATCAAAAAGAAAGGAAAATCAAATGGATTCTCATCTGCTGTGGATAAAGGTAAAGAAAATCTAAATGGTCAATAATCTTGGGAATGGCTTACTCAAAAGTTCTTTTATACTATAGGGATTTTCACATTGAAGCCGCTCTGAAAGACATGGAAGAAACAGGAAAAAAGAGTAAACATACTGAATAAATAATGACTTCTGTTTCGCCAGACTGGTGGTGGTGGTGTCTCTGAACCCTACTCGTTCCTGTCTTCTGGAAATGAACCTGAGCAGTTGGGTTTTTATGCCGGTTTAATCTATTGAGTTCAGCTTGACTAGATGTGACTCCTCCCACACACCATTGGGGGCTTTGAGTCGTAGATATGTTAACGATTGCCCACTACAAACGCTGTTGGATGCAGACTGTGGTGCTTTTGCCGTAGTCTTCCAGATGATTAAAGTCCAGATGTCTTCTTCACCATCATGTCTGAAGGGCGCTATGCCAGCAGTGTTCTGTCCAAAGTAAAAACAGAGTCTGTACTGAATTATGTTAAATTCTGAAAAGCTTAAGTTCCTTAGCTCCACAACTTTGCTGACTTTGTGTTCTCAGCGTGGACTGAAGAGGTCGTTTGAATAACCTTACATGTGGGCAGACAAGTTTTTTTATAATTGTCCATAATTACAGCATCTCAGACATGTCTTGCTTGTACCATATAATAATAAATCTGCTATATAATCATGAATTTAATCTGTTTTCACGTGCTGTTAGCAGTTGCTTGTGTACGCATATAGCTAGATAACAGAGCAGCAAAGGCACTTATTGATTCCGCAAAATAAATTTTAATGTAGACACAGCTGCAATGGGGCTTTGTTACCATTGATTGCGATGGGTGAATTAATTAATCAGCCAACTTGCGTTTCATTTCTTTGTTTTACTTAATCAGTATTTTTCCGTTAGTAATATGACCAGTCTGTATTGTTTCCAATGATAGAGGCTGAGGGCTTCTGTGAATCCATACAAATATCTCACCTTTATGTTGTAAAGTGAGGATACGCAGACCTGATTAAATTAAAAGGCAAGCCAATGTAACAAATGACAATATAATGCTAAATTTGTACAGCACACTTTTTAAAAGGCCAGCGCTGCCACAGAAAGATACGCACTTAATTTTTTATAGTGTTTTGGGGGGTGATTCATTTGTATTTGGGACATTTTTAAGCAAGCTAATGATCAGTGGTCCTTTCTAACGATTTAGCAAACAGCATGTGGGCAAAAAATAAAAAAATAAAAAATGCGTAGTTCAAAATCAGGCTTTGCTGACTAAAATGACGGAAGCGAAGAGATTCTAATCGAATACCTCATGGAGGTAGATTGTGTTGTAAGTGTATTCATCACAATCTATCCATTTGTTATACAGGTGCACAAAACAGATTTGTTTCAGACTATTTTGGATTTGAAGTGGAAAAAAACCCTCGTTGACACTTCATTCATAAATCTTTTTTGTTTTTGTTTTTTTGCTTTGCTTTATTTGTATTGAAATTAATTGGATTGTAAAAAAGCGCGTTTGTTTCTGACAGTGTGTAGGAAGAATGTCAATGACGTCATGCCATTTATGCACTTCCTCGTTTCTGTTCTGCTCCAATTAGCGCCTGGGCATTTGTTTTATTACCACTGCATTTCGGCCTTAAAACAATGATTCTTATTTGCACACATTCTGCTCATAACCATCATCCAGACTTTCAGGGCTGTGGTCTGATAATGCCTCTCATCTTCAGTGTCATTACGGAGGTAGACAGTGAAGTTTCAGTCAGAATCATCGCCACTGGATTAAATCAGTTACCGCCAGTTTGCGATGAAGAGACATGACCTGCTGTCCACATGGTTCATTTGCTGTGGGTAATGACCGAAGAGTCATCTTCCCTGGGGGCAGTGCTGGCACAGACAGGCAGTGGTCACCCTAAGGCTGCTGTGTACCCGCTGCAGGGACACTTTTCAAAACAACATTTATATTCACTTCATATATATATATATATATATATATATATATATATATATATAGCTACATATAGCTCAGGGTCAACGTCTGTATGGGGTTTGCGGGTTCATCCCGTGTTGCTGCTGTGGATTGTGGATTTCCTCTGGATGCTCCGGTTTCTCTGACTGTCGTCCACTTTCTGGGTGTCCCCTTCCTGGTGCCCTATGCCTGGTTAGGCTCTGGCGCCCTGTAAACAGATTCCAGACTAAAACAAGTGACGCTTGAATTACTCTCACAAAAGCACAAGGTGTGGGTCGTAGAGCCTGTGAGTGATGAGAATCAGTATCAGTCCCTGGCTCAGTTACAGGGAGAGGTTGAACCTTTTTATATTTATTTTAAAAAAGCCTTTTAGTCTAAGTTTGAACTGGTGCACTGAGCACTATCTCAAGTTGTCACTCTAAATTTCAGCATCTATTCAGTCAACCTGTCAGGCTCAGTGAGGATTCTGAGTGACTGACTCAATAGTCGGGTGAAACAGGCTAACTCGGTTTCTGAGTAAAGCTGCAAAAAAGAAAGGGTTTTTTCCTGTTAGAATTCACACATACAGACATGTCTGCATAATGTTATCAGTGTTGTCTAGTCTCCTGTGAGTGTTGACAGTTATCTACAAACAAAAATTGTTTTAACTTTTTTTTTTTTTTTTTTTTTTTTTTTTTAAATTGTCAGCTGTGCTTGCAAAGATCAAGTGCTTGGTTTTCCAAAATAGTATCAAATCAATCCCAAGTTTTTCTGACAAGCTGTTAAAAGATTTTCCATTTCCATAAGAGGTTTTCATTGCAAACAGTGACTGTCGGGCTGATATTGACAGGCACTGAAGTCTGGTTCCATCACAGAAAGACTCCGTGTCTTTGACAGGCCAAAGTAGAACTCCTTGACGCGGCTGCCACCGCCTTCATTACAGAGATGTTTCGGAGTATTAAAAAGTGATACGTCGTCCCTATTTTTAGTTGATCTTAAATTTTTCAGCGATCAAACAAAATGCTCCCATCAAACGTCTGCATAAATGCCTGTGGAGATTCAGCTTCAGAATTCTGGGCAATTTCTGGTAAGTGGCTTGCTCCTTTATCCGTCTTGTAGGATTGTTCAGGTGTTATCGCGTCGCTTGGCTCTGATTAGACGTCCGTCGTTTGGCTGAGAAGTCCAAAGTGTTTATTTTCTCATTTACATTACACGAACCAAGCCATTCCTATCACTCCTGTCGTGCTTCAGTTCTTCGTACTTGATAAAGAAGCTCAGAAGAATTGATTAATCAATGAATCAGCTCCATATTTTTGTCTGCTGTTTTTCCCTGCAAGGTGGTTTTTCTGGGCCTTGTTTTTTTCACAAAGTCAGTGCTGAGGAGGCTTGTTCCCCTACCGGAGTAAAAAACTGGGAAAGGAAGAAAGGAAGAGAAAATTGCCCCGAGCTGGTGGCACCTGTTCCATTTGAGCCTGCTGGGGAGTTCACGGGCCGCAGTCCCGCCCCGGCAGGGTGACACATTGCTGTGGCGTGGCGACACGATGCTCAGCGCCTGCCTCGCTAAGTCCCGGAGCTTCTGTGAAGCCCGGAGACGCCGCGCGTTTCTAGATGAGGTCTTCGTGGGTGCTGACCATAAAAAGTTCATCAAAGTAATGAGGCAGGGAGATGGCCGGGCGCTCTTGGGCACGGCACCGCTCGGAAGAGCGAGAGGCGTCTCCCGCCGTGATAATAAAGCAGCCGACGGGGGCCGTCATTAGCACGGGAACATGAGGCAGGAGACCCATGTCCAGACCCCTAAACTCTCATTTCTTAGCCTCAGTCAGTGTACCGTGCTAAATGGCCTCCATCTCGGTCAGCGTTGTCTTGCAGAGTGAGGGGGATACAGGAGAGAAATGTGAGCGAAGAGCCCTTCTGCTCCCTTGTACTGCTGAAGAGATTTTGATTACATTTTTTTGCAATTATATTTGATTATTAATTGCAATACATTTTCTGTATAGTTTCAAACCCCCCGCCCCCCCTTCCGGAAACTCAGGCAACCCCCTCTCCCCAATAACCAGGTGTTAAGAAACCATGACTTGCTCAATGTTCCCTATTCTCCCAGACCAAACTCTAAATAACTCCAGATGAGTCAATATATATAACCAGAGGCTTCTATGAATCGCCGGAAATAAGCTTTTATTGAATATTGACATGTTAATTGTGAAGAAAACTTTCATAAACAGCGTAAGTGAATGTATTCCCCTGCCATATAATGTTTGAATTGCCAGTACTAGGTGATCTAACCAGGTGAAACACGTCGGCGAGTTAGAAGGGGGAATGGGGAATCCAACAATTATTTTTGTCTATTATGATATCAAAAACCTCCTCCAGGCTGAAAAGGTCTTATTGGTTAAATTTATTGAAAAAGTATTGAATGAATGACATTCTATAATATTATTTAATGACAATAATCAGGACAGGACAAACGATGTTGCTACACCCTCAAGGCAGAGATTCACGTGACGGCATCGACGGCCAAGAAATAAAGGCCGTGGAAGATGAGCTTGTTTGAATAAATGTGCGGCATTTGGCCTCCTGCTTGCCATTTATTTCAGGAGTCCAATCCCAAGCTTCCAGTGGCATGGCCAGTCGCGCCATCACATGCCTGGATCAATGCCCAGCTCAAGATGAAAATCTTACAACATGCCAGTTTGATTTGCAGCCCTCCCTATCACAGAAGGCTAATTAAAATATATTTTTTTTGCATATGCCATGTCTTTCATGTAGATATGGAAATTGAGTCTATTGCCTTTCAGCATTTAGTAATTAAGTTTATGAAGGACAGCTGTAATACATAATTAACAGGGATGTTTGCAAGCCCCTTTTACGCTGCAGCTTAAACACATGTAACACTGTAGCGTTTTGAGGGAAATCTTTTTTTGCAATAAACATGGTTTTTATTTACTTATATAAGTATTCACTGAGTGTGCTTTGCGGATGTGCGTTGTGTTGATGTGTTTTGTGCTGATGTTGTGTGCTGACGTTGGTTGCATTGATGTGTGCTGTGTTGATGTTTGTTGTGTTGATGTGTGCTGTGTTGTGTGCTGACGTTGGTTGCATTGATGTGTGCTGTGTTGTGTGCTGACGTTGGTGTGTCGGGGATTGTTGTGGTTGGGAGGCCGTGCTCCGGAGTGCTGTGTCTGTTTGCTCTCTGTTGATAACCGTGGAGTGGTCAGAGTGGGTGAAGAGAGGTGTTGTGTGTGTGTGTGTGTGTGTGTGTGTGTGTGTGTGTGTCTCTCTGCTGCTTGTCTGTCTTTGACTCTGATGTGTGAAAGCAATGTTTTTCAGATGAAAGGCAGAGCCGGTTGCCTGGGCTTTCACATTATTGTAATGAACATCAGTCAGCCTCAAGTCCCACCGGCTCCACGCTCATTTTTAATTATTTTTATTTCGCTTACTAATTTATTCTTGTCTTTCATGAACGTGGCCGGTATCCATTGCTTAGACATCTGTGGTGGATATGATGCTTTGGTATGAAAGATGAGTCTTGGTCTTTTGTGCAGATGTGCAGCCAAGAAACAACTGCCCAGATGATTGTGAAACAATGTGGATGTTACAATGTGGATTTTACAATGGGGATGTTACAATGTGGACGTTACAGTGAGGATGTTACAATGCGGACGTAACAATGTAGAAGTTACAATGTGGACGTTACAGTGTGGATGTTACAATAAGGATGTTACAATGTGGACGTTACAATAAGGATGTTACAATGTGGATGTTGCAGTGATATTTAGCTGAGTCCAGCAAAATTGCCCTTTTCACATCATGCTTCCCACAGAGACGTCTAAACCGGACAGGGGCATGCTGGCTCCAAAGGCTCCCAGTCTGGTTCAAGGCTTTCTAGCCTGATTGACAGGCACGGCGTTTTTTGGGCTGGTACACCTCGGAGTCATTCTTGACCTTTATTAGAGCCTCCATCAGACGCTGATTGCGAAGGCCCAACAACCGAACAATGTGATTGAAGCAAGGCTGCCCGCGCAGACTGCCGCTGCCGCTCGTGATAGGCAACGCCTGCGCGTCGTAAAAGCTGGAGACCAGTGCTATAGCAGGAGTCGGCTTGACAGAGCTGAAGAAAAACCTCATTAAGGTATTTATTTTTTTGGCTTCCTCACCTCAACCTGCAAGTCATAAAGCGAACAGCGGAAGCTGTCAGCAGTCCCCCTTAAATGACGGCGTGAGCTGTAGTGTCCTGACTAACGACTGCTCCTCCAGAACATTGATTAAAAGGCTGTGTGGCCCATCAATCTTTTACTTTAGTACCAACCATCAACAAAAGGTAAATATGAAACATGGACGAAGAAAGCCTGAAGTGGTAAAAATTAATGGGTAAATCAGGGAATAAATACGCTGTATAAACGGATACCCTACGAGTAAGACTGTAATAAATTACCTAGCTAATGCAACAGATGTGGGCAATATTTGATTTGATTGATAATCATGTGGCTCATCATCGGGCTCACTATATGGACGCGTTGGATTTTGACGGCAGATGTTTTACATCATATGTGTTACAGTCTGGCCAAGATTGGGCAAGTTTACTGCATTTTGAGACATAAATTCTCCTAATGCTTCACGTTCTACAGCGATACTTTCTAGGTTGTTTGTTTCTTAATAATGAGTTGGGGTTTTAGACTTCTGTGGTATGCCTAGAAGTAGCATCAAGTGAATAGGATTAAAAATTTCAATCTAAATTTCAGTACGTTTTTGTATTTAAAGTGAACAACCAAGCACAGATTCATACAGACATTTTTACCGCTTGACTCCTGTACAAAAACCAACATGACTCTGCAAATTTTTTAACTACATCAGCCCAGACTGCCCATCCTTAATGTTTATGTTGCTCTGCTTCTTGTGCTGATACAGTGGGGTACGTGCTGTGGTCCATGTCCTGTGGATTACGTGCTGAATGATTAATTTCCTGAAGTTTAGGACTCAGGTTTGTCCCTTTTTTTCGCACAATTTTTTTTTCACATGGTAAAAAATGAACCAAAGTAAATCACCCAGTGATTTCCTGCAAATGACAGTGTTGTGGCTTTAATGCGCTATCGAGCTGGGCCTGTCCAAGTCTGTTATAAGTTAACTGGATAAACTGTGACAATGAAATTAATAATGCAGATTGTTTATGAATGCCTAGGCTTCATGATTTGACTGATGTATGCAAAGATGGTAATTTATTGAAAGTAAATTCATGTAATTGTGCCTGCGAATTTGATGAACCAAAAGAAGGTGTCAGCGTGGTTTCCATCACGATTAGAAGAAGAAAAAAATTTTAAGATAAAATTTTTATTTGTACAAAGGAATTCAAACAATGGTGATATCTTTCTATTTCGTAAGGACTTCGTTTGTTGACTGTGTATTAAATGAATGTGGACGATTAGTATACAGTAAATTATCCAATAATTTTTTGTGCTGTCCATTTGTGTAGTTAACTGTCATCCAGCTTGTTTTTAAAGTTCAAATGATTATTTGAACCTAAAAGATATAGTAATTAAAACATTGAGTATACTGTGTCGGTTCAGCAGAGGGTGAGTGGAAATTAGGATACATGATTAGAATATGATTATCCTAATAATCTGGCAGGCAGATTATTACTGTTAATATCTTGTCAGTGATGGGAAATTGCTGCAATTTCTTTGGTGGTGGACAATTGACCCATTGATTAATTGTGGCTGAGTGGAAGTCAGCAGGACCTATCTTATTCCAGTACATTTCCAGGGGTCCAGTAGGAAGAGAATCTGTGTTCAGCCCCTTTATGACCAGCCTGCCTGACATTCAGTGCCTGCCTGACATTCAGTGCCTGCCTGCTGATTATCAATAGTTCTCAGCAGTGTAATAAGTACAGCTGGAGGCAATAATTTAATCAGCCACAACAAAAAAAGCTGCTGGTTATTTTAGAAGTGCCCTGTCCCAGAGAGGGGAGTGTTGAGGTAAGTCTGGAGCTCGGCTAAAGCCAAACTAAGGATTGTTTAAAAGATCAGTGTTTTTGAGTGTTTTGTTGGGATTTTGACCAGTTTTGTTGGAGAGCCTGACTGTATGTAAAGCTGTTTTTGAAGGAGACGTGTTTTAGAGTAACAACCTTGTTGACTCTGGCTTTTGTCTCGTCCTTTCAGTACCTCTGCCTGGAAACTTCTTTAAAATACTTTCTTTGTTTGGTGTTTTTTTATTGCAGGCCGGCTGGGGGGTGTGCGGGGTTACTCCTACCACAGAGGACTGCCGTCTGCTGCTACAGTATCCCGTAGAACAGCTCCCTGCTGTCCGGAGTTGGACCTCAAACTCGTTTCCATTTCTAAGAGCTGCAGGATCGCAGTTCCCATTACTGTATGACTGCACAGTCACGGTAACCGACACATTTCCTCTTAGACGTTCCCACTCAGTGACTTTGGATGCGTTACTGGAAATGTCTTCATCCTTAGCTGCCTGATTGAAAAGAGATGATTTTCTCCTTTTCAGTGCAGTGTTAGTTTGAAAGGAAACATTTTCACCCCCTTGTCAGATATTTCACTCCGCTGTCAGCCCAAATCTCGTACGTGATGAAATGAAGTTGTGAGCTTCTGGTGACACCCGAGAATGAAACATTAGATGTCTATAACCTGCAAACAAACCATTCCCAGAAACCCAAATGTTTTTCACATTTCTATTTTTTAAAAACATGAAAAGAGGCTTCAAATATTAATAAAATGCGCCATATGCTCTGTTGAAATATACATTAATTAATCATATTAATTGTGTCAGTCATTAATTAACATTTGCTAAAAGAAAAAGCATTTGATGTCAGACATGAGTATTGGGGATCCAGGAAATAGCGGAGGCTGTTTTTAAACTGTTTATATCTGTATGTGTGAGAGAAAGGAGAGAGAGAGTGTTTGTGAGAGAAAGGAGAGTGAGAGTATGTGTGAGAGAAAGAGAGAGAGAGAGAGTGTGAGTGTGGGATAGTCAGAAAAGAGAGTGTGTGTGAGAGAGTGTGTTTGAGAGAAAGAAGAGAGAGTGTGTGAGAGAGAAAGAGAGAGTGTGTGTGAGAGAAAGAAGAGAGAATGTGTGTGAGAGAAAGAGAGAGAGTGTGTGTGAGAGAAAGAGAGAGAGAGAGTGTGTGTGTGAGAGAAAGAGAGAGAGTGTGTGAGAGAAAGAGAGTGAGTGTGTGTGAGTGAAAGAAGAGAGAGTGTGAGTGTGGGATAGAGAGAGAGTGTGTGTGAGTGTGGGATAGACAGAAGAGAGAGTGTGTGAGTGTGGGCTAGAGAGAGTGTGTGTGAGTGTGGGATAGGCAGAAAAGAGAGTGTGTGTGAGTGAAAGAAGAGAGAAAGTGTGTGTTTGAGAGAAAGAAGAGAGAGTGTGAGTGTGAGAGAAAGAGAGAGAGAGTGTGTGTGAGTGTGGGATAGAGAGATTGTGTGTAAGTGTGGGATAGACAGAAAAGAGTGTGTGTGAGTGTGGGATAGACAGAAAAGAGAGTTTGTGAGAGAAAGAAGAGAGAGAGTGTGTGTGAGAGAAAGAAGAGAGAGTGTGTGTTTGAGAGAAAGAGAGAGAGAGTGTGTGTGTGAGAGAAAGAGAGAGTGTGTGTGAGAGAAAGAGAGTGTGTGTGTGTGAGAGAAAGAGAGAGAGTGTGTGTGAGTGAAAGAAGAGAGAGTGTGTGAGTGTGGGTTAGAGAGAGAGTGTGTGTGAGTGTGGGATAGACAGAAGAGAGAGTGTGTGAGTGTGGGATAGACAGAAAAGAGAGTGTGTGTGAGAGAAAGAAGAGAGAAAGTGTGTGTTTGAGAGAAAGAAGAGAGAGTGTGAGTGTGAGAGAAAGAGAGAGAGAGTGTGTGTGAGTGTGGGATAGAGAGAGAGTGTGTGTGAGTGTGGGATAGACAGAAAAGAGAGTGTGTGTGTGAGTGTGGGATAGACAGAAAAGAGAGTTTGTGAGAGAAAGAAGAGAGAGTGTGTGTGAGAGAAAGAAGAGAGTGTGTGTTTGAGAGAAAGAGAGAGAGAGTGTGTGTGTGTGAGAGAAAGAGAGAGAGTGTGTGTGAGAGAAAGAGCGTGTGTGTGTGAGAGAAAGAGAGAGAGTGTGTGTGAGTGAAAGAAGAGAGAGTGTGTGAGTGTGGGATAGAGAGAAGAGTGTGTGTGAGTGTGGGATAGAGAGAGAGTGTGTTTGAGTGTGGGATAGACAGAAAAGAGAGTGTGTGAGTGTGGGGTAGACAGAAAAGAGAGTTTGTGAGAGAAAGAAGAGAGAGAGTGTGTGTGAGAGAAAGAAGAGAGAGTGTGAGTGTGAGAGAAAGAGAGAGAGAGTGTATGTGAGTCTGGGATAGACAGAAAAGAGAGTGTTTGTGAGAGAACGAAGAGAGAGAGTGTGTGTGAGAGAAAGAATAGAGGGAGTGTGTGAGAGAAAGTGTGTGTGAGTAAAAGAAGAGAGAGTATATGCATTTTAGGCTTTTTTGAGGCTCAATAGGAACTAAATAAGACATAAGTGTAACCAGCCGTCTGTCCTGTGAGCGACATGAAGCCTCTACTGAAACATCACGGGTTATTTGTCCTGGAAGCGGCTTGAAGCCACCACTGGAGACAAAGTGAGTGTCCATTCCACTAATGCTAATGACCTTACACACTAATGAGAATTTCCTTCCACTTACAGAAAGTTTTTGTTGTTGTTTGTAGTACAATAACGAGTTACACACATGTTTTATGTCAGTCAGTCAGACCAGCACAATTAAATACATTTTTTTATGGGGGTATAAACCTATTTTAAAACAAGAAAGAATGATTTTTGCCAACTTCTGCTTCTTGTCATTTAGATTGCAAAGCTTTGATGTGGAGATTTTTCTCATACTGGAACACAGAGAAACTTGCACGGCTCTGACACTGTGACCCACCCACACTTTCCCCTTTGCATAAGGAGCTGAGAGCAGTTACCTGCTGTTCTGTATCTTTTTTTGTATGTATTGATAACTATACGTAGATACTCACACACACACACACACACACACACACACACACACACACACACACACACACACACATACACACACACACACACACACACACACA
>JAOYSI010004034.1:0-14639 GCA_025775065.1 Hiodon alosoides
TTGTTGTGGATGTGTGTGTCTTTGTGTGTGTGTGTAAACATCAATATGTGCATCTTAATTGATGCATATGAAGAGCTGAATGGTAACATAACCTGTGTGTATAATTACAAAGGGGTTCTAAAAAAAGCGTAGATATAATTGTTTTAATTTTCATTGAAATCAGCAGCGGAAAGACGGGTGCACTTTTATGATCAGTAAGGAACATTGTGAAGAATGCATTGCTTTCGGGAGTGGTATTACTAGCTGGGGAAATGCTTGTTGATTGGTTTCTCTTGCTTACATGCATGAAAGGGCTATTTCAGGCTTCACTTGCTTCAAATGGAGCTGCAATCACTATCGCTAGAAGCAAAAAGTAGGAGAGGAACTGTCTCTTTATTGTTATTTTTACTCCTTTATATGGCCATTTCGCAATGGTGTGTCAGCGGTTTCCTTTCAGCTCCTTTTCTGCAGTGCCTAAGAGACTATTTTTACATTTTTTTTAAATGGTTTCAACCACCACATGGGCACACTCACAAACACAAACAAACACACACACACTCTCCGCACAGATGCAGTCCTGTTTATGGAAGAGGGAGGGAAAATGTTTGATTAAACTTGTGAGAATCGTGCAGTCACTTTGTTAACTTCATGCAATTTGGAAGAAAATATAGACATCCTTCTATTCAAATGTCCTTACAATATGGTAATTTTCTCTCTCCGCTCTCTCTACAGACAAAAGAGACGGAAAATGCTAGCCTGCGTTATTTTCTTCTCCTCACTTATTGTTCCTAGCATCTCTGAACACCTTCAGCCACCCAAGCCATTCGAAGGGTCCTGCCACACGCTGTGTGCCTGCACAGAAAAAGATGGCGTCCTGCATTTAAACTGTGAGGAAAGAAATATTACCAGTATGGCACAAATCAAAGTTCCCTCTACCTTGCCGTTCCACCTAAATCTTTACAAAAACGATATAGCGGAGCTGCAGGCTGCGGATCTAGATGGTCTGAAGAATGCCGTCTCTCTTCACCTTGGTTCCAACAGCATACAAGACCTGGAACCTGGAGTCTTCAATGGATTCGGCTCTCTCAGGAAGTTGCACATCAACAGCAATTTTTTAGCTATGCTGAAAGAGGACACCTTCCAAGGCCTGGTCAATTTAGAGTACCTGCAGGCAGACACAAACTTCATCAGGGTGATTGAACCTGGGACGTTTAGCAAGCTCATCCGCCTCAAAGTTTTGATTCTAAACGACAACGCAATCGAATTCCTGCCCACTAACATTTTCCGATTCGCACCGCTGACCCACCTAGACCTGCGTGGCAACCACCTGCAGTGGCTGCCGTACGTGGGCTTCCTGGAGCACATCGGCCGGATAATGGAGCTCTTGCTGGAGGACAATAACTGGGTGTGTGACTGCGAGATCTTGCCCCTAAAAATCTGGATTGAGAACATGCGTGCCCTTTCGGCCATCAGCGAGGTGGTGTGCAGTAGCCCTCACCATCTCCAAGGCAGCCTTCTGAGCAAGGTGAATAGGGAAATACTGTGCCCCTCTTACGCTGACTTGGAGGAGCCTTCCAAGCCCCCCGATTTAGACGAGACACCCTCTTTGAAAGTGATACAGATTCCTAAGTTGATGGATGACGCAAAGTTCCCAACACCGGCGTTTGTGCCGGAGAAGTTCTGCTCCGAAAGGTGCTCTTGTCACAACCACCCGGTGGCAGGTTTTTTAGTCCATTGTCAGGACAGGGGGATTCAACGGATCTCCGATCTTGGATTACTTCAACAAAGCCCGACCAAGCTTGTATTGACAGGAAACATGATTCAGAGACTTATGCAGTATGACTTTGTTGCGTATGAAAGTTTGTTACTGCTCAACTTAGCCAACAATCGAATCGATTATATTGATAATGAAACTTTCCTCAGTCTAGACCATTTGAGAAAACTCTATTTGAATGGCAACAGACTTGAGCAGTTGTCTCCTGGGATGTTCGTTGGACTCCACAACCTTGAGTATTTGTATTTGGAATATAATATAATCAAAGACATTCTACCTGGGACTTTTAACACTGTGCCAAACCTCAAGCTCCTCTCTTTAAATAACAATCTCCTTCAAACGCTTCCATCCCAAGTGTTCCGGAATTTGCCACTCGCCAAATTGAATCTGAGGAAAAACCTGTTGTCGCATCTCCCTGTGGGTAACGTGTTGGACCAGCTGGACTCATTGGAACAGATATACCTGGAAGACAACCCGTGGGATTGCGGTTGTGACCTGATTGGGCTCAAGCAATGGGTCGAAAAGATCGGGAAGAACGTGGTGGTGGGAACCATCTTATGCCGCGCCCCGAGAAAACTCGCCGGCACCGAGCTGCGAGCCTTGAGATACCAAGCGGTCTGCCCCGGACTGGCAACTTTCCAATCCCTGCCAACTAACGAGGGCGACCAAAGTGTGACAACCACCGCGACCACCACGGGCGGAGTGGGGAGCTTCTTCCACTCTCTCACCGACACCGTCCCACTCTCGGTCCTGATCCTCAGTCTGTTGGTCTTGTTTCTCATCGTCATCTTCTGTGCCGCCGGAATAGCCGTGGTGGCGCTGCAGCGCAGGCGGAGGGTGAAGAGGAAACCCACAGAGGACCAGCCCAGGGAGAGCAGCCCCATTCACTTGCATTACAGCATGTACGGTCAGAAAACCACTCATCACATGACCCACAAGACCGGGGCGAGGGTGTACGAAGAGACCGCGCAAAGCCCGGTTGTGCAGGTTTGCAGAAATCCCACCTACTGCGTTCACCACAAAGAGCACGAACTGGACGAGTACGACGTCAGCAAGCCAAAGCACGTCTGCAGGGGGATCCTGGAGAAGGAGAACGATTCCCCCCTGACCGGTCCCAATGTGAAATTCCGAGCTGTGACGGAGCGCCCCTCGGACTTCATCGGCCTCGGGGATTCCAGCTCCCTGTACCGTAACATCATGGAGAGGGAGAGAGAGCTGCAGAAGCTGGAGATCACGGAGTACCTCCGGAAGAACATCTCTCAGCTGCGGCCAACATCTCTCAACCTCTCTCAGCTGGACGCCCAGAGTCGAGGGCAAAACCCGGAGCTCAAGCTGATGGAGACGATTATGTACGCCACGCCAAGAAAGGTCATTGTGGAACAAAGTAAAAATGAGTATTTTGAACTCAAAGCCAACCTGCAGACAGAGCCCGACTACCTTGAAGTACTGGAACATCAGTGAACACATAACTTGATATAAAAAGTTTATTTTCAGGTCTTGTCTTAACACTTAACACTTTAAGTGCCTTGGCAAACTAGTCTCCTATACAGAACTGTCCATGTTTCAAAATCCAAAGCACAAGTACTACAGAGTGGAATAGAAGTTGGGAGATGTGTATGTCAAGCTTAATCTGTAATTACGAATTATGTCTAATTATACGTGAATAGTTTATAGTTGATTATTTGCTGTTATTTCTATAGATTTAAGCAGAGAAAACTAAATCAATGCAACGGGTGCCATATAGTAACGTAACGCCAAAATCGCATTTGGGAAAATTTTAACGAAAGCACAGCACGTCCAGTTTACTTTCACAATGTCCAGGTGTAAATCACAATCCATTATATATATATATATATATATAGCTATAGCTATATTCATAACCAGATGTAACGGGTCGATTTTCTGTACTGTGTAGATGAGGGAAAACGGAGAATGCCGATTGCCTAAATCTGTATTCGATCCGTTTAACCTTATCCTTGCGGCAACCTTCACTGTATCCTGTGTCCGATGAAAAAATGCACTATTTTAATGCCATAATATCAGATATGGTGCATGACAATCTTTAATACTGCTGAATGATAGTTTTATACAGTTTCCGATTCATAAAATGTAGCTGTTGATCGAGATGTGTACATTAGCATTTTTTGTCATTTTAGGATGGGGATACCTGTGTAAAACCAGAATGGAACGTGAGGGCATGGCTGTTTTACTGAGAGAGAAAAAATTAAATAAATACAAATCTGGTCAACTTTGAAACCTCGGAAGAGCACTGTAGCTATATTTTACAACAGTCTATATTTATTTAATGTATTTATTCCTCAAAGATTTGTATATGCCTTCACATGGATATGTCTGTGTGCCTTTATGTGAAACAGATAGGAATTTCATGAACTGTAAATAAAAAGTTATAATTCAGAAAGATGTATACTTACACATTACACATGACAGAAAGGATATCATTGAAAAATAAAGTAATATATATCATTATAATAGTGTACATTGGCTATAATATTATCTAAAATTTCATATATATATATATATATATATATATATATATAATATTGTTGCCAAGTAGTTGATTACATGAGTTGATCTCATCTCTTGCAAACAAATTGCAATTGGATATATGCAAACTTTTTTATCCACCTGTTTAAATATTAACTAAAGCAGTTAAATATTTAATTTGCAAGCTAGAAACTGTTTATTGTTGAATTAATCTTTCAAAAACTCAAATTTAATATTGGCCGTTATATTTACTGTATATTGGGAATTTCGTATGAAAGAGGGTTCAAATGGAAGCTGGATTGGGCGCTAGACACTAATGCAACTAATGTATTGGCGCTAACATGATAACTCACGCTTCAGAAAGCACACATCAAATGCAGTTGTTACAATAATAAGACCTTTCCGGTCACTCAAAAAGTCAGAGCAAAAGTATTGCACGATAATTATACATGAAGGTTAAGGGCCTTTATGGATTTTGAGGTTTTATAAATGGATGGATTATTTGGTAGACATGAGTACTATACTTAAGCGGAATTCATTTAATATCAATCCCTTGAATGTTTTAGTATCAATCCCGTGTATGCTGTAAGTACCATATTAACAGTGTTACCACGGGCAATAATCAATGCACAACTTTTTCAATTTTCAACAAACCGATATCAAATAGCTTTCATATCGTATTTTTAGCTCATTGAAGTAGAAACACCTTCCATAATGTTTTAAATCAGTTTGACAGTGAAGAGCAGAAAACCAAACAGTGAAGTCTGAGAAAACGGATCTTGCATGGATCCTGGGACCACCCTAAACGCCCTAGAGTGCCCCAAAAAGACGAAGATAATATTTCGATTAAAATTGTCCCATGTAAGGCATATAAAATGTAGGGATACTCTGAACAGGAACCAGAAAAACTGAGAGTTCCTTTAGTCCTGCCAAACTAACTAACACGGGTAAAAAATGTAATAAAATACAAAATATAGCTATTTTCTCATTTTGACATGGGAACATATAGTTGAAGAAGTGTATCATGACACTGTTCTGTTGTTTGTATTTCCTTTTTTTAGTGCCAGGAATGATTAAGTAAACTACTTTTCTGAACCAATTTATAAATACAGTTAATAGACAGTCAAATGGCAACATAAGTAGTAAATTATCTTTATACACATTTGGAATTGAATGAAGACAGTTTCATATGATTTGAAAGAGATTAAACTCATTTAAATGAAGCCAGTGAAACTCTTTTCAACTGATCTCATCACAAGTCTCTCCTTTGTAACACTGCGCCCTGAAAGAGAATGTCATTTTAAAATATTTTCTTTCTGTGTCCCTTTACCTGTGCAGAAAGTAAAAAAAAATGCAAAATACAACCTACAGTACTTAGATTGTTATTTATGTATTCAGTATCATTAGCCAATGATTCCCTGAGATATATTTTTTTTCTTCAGTGCATTTTTACGATCGTATAGCTGAAACTTTTTTTTTCCAGATTTTTTTAAATCCAAATTTTATTTATTAATTATGCATCTTAGCTTAAAACTTTTTTCATTTTGAGTTCACAGTTAATTGTTGTTCACACAAGCAAGTATTTGTCTAAATAATTTGTCTAATTCTTGACTCTTTTTTTATTTATGATGATTTTTTTAATGATTTTTGAAACAACTCCATTGTTGGAACCATTGAAAATGTAATCGCGTAGCAGAAACTGTCGACCAGGCTTTAATGCTGTTCCTGTGCTAAAGAGCCAGAAACACCAGACAAATGTTCTCACTCTTAACCCAATGGAAAACAGCACAATGCTAACCCAATGGAAAATAGCACAATGCTAACCCAATTAAAAATAACGCAATGCTAACCCAATGGAAAACAGCACAATGCTAACCCAATGGAAAACAGCACAATGCTAACCCAATGGAAAACAGCACAATGCTAACCCAATGGAAAACAGCACAATGCTAACCCAATGGAAAATAGCACAATGCTAACCCAATGGAAAATAGCACAATGCTATGAAAACGCAAGCGGTGCTGCATCATTGCTTATGTAGCATCGTGACAAAGGAGCAAGCGGCTTAGCAAGACCCGTGCAGCCGATGCAAAGCCTGTGCGGCCCTGATCTATAGGGTGTGGTGTGAAACGTGCTCGGTCGTCAGCCTGCCTCGGAATGTGGTTGTTCCTCACCGTTTCTCATTTTCTGGCAGCTCGTCCCACCTGTGTAGTTCCACCCGTGTTGGCCCCGGGTATGGAATGGGAGTGGTTGAAACGTGACAGACGTATGTACATGTTCTGGGAGGGAAGAAACCTGCCTGGCCACTGAATTCTGAACTAGCTGTAAGGTAGTTCAAGGCTCTAAATGTATTCAATGCTCAAAAACATAGTTAAATGAAAGTGGATACACTTTTGGTAGCAATTAAATAATCTTTTTGGATAAGTCTCTGCCAAAACAAGCACTGTAAAACAAGTATTGTTTGCCTCTAGGATTTTCATGTACGGTGCTCAACCCAGTTTCCTTTGAATACTGACAAGTTTCCCCATATGAATGGCAGTGTAATGTACTGTATTGGGTTTGTAATGCTTTGCATTTTGAGAAAAAAACGTTTTTGTCTTGTTTGCCCACATAGCCCTTTGCCAGATGTTTCCAGTATCACTGAAACAATGCGCTAAGTGAAATATTTTCCCGTTTAAATAATACTTGAAACATGAAAAAATGTTTGCAGGTTTGAGATTTGATTGGTGCAGTACTGGCTCTGTTAAGATATGCATTTTTTACGCCCGGTTCTGGACACTCTTTGATCCTGAAAACAGCACAGTGCAGCCCAGAGAAGAGACCGTGCCTCACGTGCCCTTTCTCATGCGTTCCACTGTCACTCAACCCAGTTCGCTAGAAGGTGCAGCTCAAGTTTCCCTGGCAGAATTTGCATTCGCCTTCTACTTTATGAACCAAGTCGAAATTACCCTTTTCTGTGACCTTTCATTGTATCCCTTTGGTTTTCCTTTAAAAAAAATAAATTATGAAATAAAATAAAATATCAAGCTCATTTATACTCAAATGTACAGTCAGGGGGTAATTTCCATGACTGTCTTCATTATTATTATTTGGTAGTGTTTGTGTTGGAAGGTAGGATTTAGCTTTTTAAAGCATATGTAACCGAGAACCTGATGTGTTTCTCTTACATTCTTTTGACACTGGAAGTCAAAACAATTAAGTCTTCTCTAGCCACATTTTGTCCGGAACCCTGAAGCGATAGCAAGGGTAAGCCAGAGTTTCTTCCTGTCCCACGTGAATACGCTATCAAGGATAAACATAGCCCTGTTGGCGCAAACACGCGTCCTGCTCTGGATCTGATGTAACTTTCCAGTAGGCCAGGACACGTGTAAACACTAACGCGACACGAGTTATCTTTCCCCTGTCTCCTTAAGTGTGCCACCCTAGGTGGTGGAAATGCTATCATACATTTGATATCATAAATCGGCCATAAGGAGCAGCTTTATTTGAAATGGATATCTGTACTCCCTTGAAATCTTATCTAATATGTCACAAGCGCCAGACTTTGCCAGTGAAGACACTGAGAGGTGACCGGGGTTAAGGGCCAGGATGCCCCACCAGTGAGGGGAGATGGAGGAGTCACCTGAGTGAAGGGCCAGGATGCCCCACCAGTGAGGGGAGATGGAGGAGTCACCTGGGTGAAGGGCCAGGATGCCCCACCAGTGAGGGGAGATGGAGGAGTCACCTGGGTGAAGGGCCAGGATGCCCACCAGTGAGGATTGATGGAGGAGATGCTGGGGTCTGTTGTCCAGCTGTGGTTGGCTGGGTCTATCTCGAACCGTGGGTTCTAGTGGTGCAGCCCACAGCTAGTAATGTATGCATATCCATGTTGACACAAAAAGCCATGCTGTGCTGAGATACAACTGCTCAGGCTTAAATATATTCAGTTTCACAAATCTCCTTTGACTATATTTAATTGTGCATTCAATGCTTTTAATTATTTTACCTTAATGGGAATTACTGTATTTTTCAACAGATTGCTCAAATTGCTGCCATAGAAATCCATTGTGAGCCTTAAATACTAAACCCAGGCAACAGATAATTTGTTTGCGCTGGGGTTTGAACAGGCAAATTGTCAACACCCGCTACGTGCGCTCCCCCTCCTCGCCCTCGCCCCCTCGCCCCCTCGCCAGTCTGTCTTTTTAATTTGTGTCTTTAAAAGTCCCCTGGGTTAGCACGGACACTGTGGACTTTACATTGTCATCCAGCAGTCGCAGTGTCACACCTCCTGGCCTCCTGCTTTGCATGTCTGAGGCTACCCAGCACTTGACCCCCTAAGCTATTTTTGGCTGCCCGACTGCGTTTCTGAAATGAACAAAATCCTCTCCGCTGGATTAAGGAAACAATGCTGAAGTTAAAACGGACGGCTACTCACAGCATTACAATTAGGGAGCTCCGCTTGTAGAAACACGCTATAGATTATATATTTTGTGTTGTCGTTTTATGGAATACTTTTGCTTTCGGCGCCAAGAGCAACTTGGAAAAAAAAAGAAGAAAAAAAAAATTACTACATTGACAGAACTTCATTGCCACTCAGTCCGCAGTGAACATTGCCCTTGTACCATGCATTTGTAAGTAAAAGTGCTTAGGGCCAAGACGTTTTGTTAAAATGCTTAACACAACTCCAGTGATATTTGTCATGGTCTGGGAGCTGAAGTGCAGATAGAAGCGCTTGCTCTGGGGAGGGGCATAACGAATGCCGAATGGACAAACTGTAAATGAAAGGTGGGGACTACTCTGATTGACATTTTAATGAGCAATTATTAACCAATTACTGTAGCCTTCTTAACTATCAGTGTATACATTATATTTCAGGGTTAACTGTTCACTTCATGATCTACTGATGCCTAAGAAGACACAGTTTGAAATTTCCAACCAACATGCACCAGGACTCCTTATTCCAACAACTAACTTTATATATATATATATAATTGTACATTGCCCGTGTAGAAAGGGGAAGTGGAAAGTACTGGTAAAGACAACCGTCTGAACATGGATGTGAGACGACCACAGAAGGTTCTGACGGCCAAAATATTTCTCTTTTTTTTTGTTTTAAACGTAAGAGGTACCGACATAATTGAATACGTTTACCTTATATCATGCACTCAGATGATGGCTTAAGGTTTGCACTGATCAAAGCCACACGTTACCCCACCTGCTAAACATCTCATAGCTGTCATCCGGTTAGCTCTAGACAGGGTGCAGGGGGTTCGCACGTGTTTTTTTATACGCAGAAATGAACTGCTTTGCTTTTACTCTGGACCAAAATCTCCACACTACGGGGTCCCTTCCTCTGTAGCACAGTCTGAAATCACGTCTACGTTCTCTCCCGAACACGGCTGGCCAGATACGGGCAGAATTTGCTCTCCACAATCAGGTGAAGCCAGAATGAAGGAAATACCACATTACTCCACCATACAACGAGGAGTTGGAGCCAAGCCATAACATAATGTCTTTAGTCATTTGAATATTAAATATTCTGTTAAAATATTTAGTGTTCCTGAAGTATTGAACGACGACATTTCCATAACAAGTACATGTTATGGAAATTTTGTAATGATCGAGTTCTCTTTTTTCTTGAATTATTTATTTTCCGTGCACTGTACCCTAAAGAAGTCACCTGGACCTGTAGCACCGTATGAATCAGTGTTGTGAAATAGTGTCAGATTCTGATCCGACTGAAGGAAACTTTTACAGCCGAATACGAGTGAGTGAACTTTCTAATAGAACAGGTCATTGAAAAGCAACATTGAGGATAAGGGTCATTTAAACAGGTTCTGACAGGAAATGGCGGAGTGAGTTCTTTATTCATTTGTCTGAATGAATGCTTGGAAGTACTGAGCTTGTTGAAGTGGAAAAATTGAATTTTTTGGAACTGGTGAATGGGAAATGCATTAAAATAGTGCGTTTCTCTGATAAGGTGGCAAACTGTTTCACGCGGTGTATATACCCCAGGTCGGAATCAGTTGTCCCAGGGCATCACAGTATCTCCCAGTGCCTCACAGTATCTCCCAGTGTCTCACAGTATCGCCTAGTGTCTCACAGTGTCTCCCAGTATCGCCTAGTGTCTCACAGTGTCTCCCAGTATCGCCTAGTGTCTCACAGTGTCTCCCAGTGTCTCACAGTGTCTCCCAGTGCCTCACAGTGTCTCCCAGTGCCTCACAGTATCTCCTAGTGTCTCCCAGTGTCTCCCAGTGTCTCCTAGTGTCTCCCAGTGTCTCCCAGTGTCTCCCAGTGTCTCACAGTGTCTCCCAGTGTCTCCCAGCGTCTCCCAGTGCATCACAGTGTCTCCCAGCATCTCCCAGTGCATCACAGTGTCTCCCAGTATCTCCCAGTGTCTACCAGTATCTCCCAGTGCCTCACAGTGTCTCCCAGTATCTCACAGTGTCTCCCAGTGTCTCCCAGTATCTCCCAGTATCTCCCAGTGTCTCCCAGTGTCTCCCAGTATCTCCCAGTGCCTCACAGTATCTCCCAGTATCTCCCAGTGCCTCACAGTGTCTCCCAGTATCTCACAGTGTCTCCCAGTGTCTCCCAGTATCTCCCAGTGCCTCACAGTGTCTCCCAGTATCTCCCAGTGCCTCACAGTGTCTCCCAGTATCTCGCAGTGTCTCCCAATGTCTCCCAGTATCTCCCAGTATCTCCCAGTATCTTCCAGTGTCTGCCAGTGTCTCACAATGCCTCCCATCAAGCGACGTACAGGTTGTATCATAGATGTTAAGATAGGACCCCAGGGATTCCGGCCAATCTATACATATTTATATGTTTATCATGTCAGAAGATCTGATTGTCAAGTTGTCTGTCGAACAGGGTGACATGCAGAGCTAGAATGTGAGTCCTGCACCGGGCCCGGTCAAAATAAATACTCTTATTGACGAGTTTGGGTCAAACCCATTTTCAGATTTTATTCTCATCAGTTTATTTACTTATTAGCATTTACGAAGTAACACAGCTTAGAATTAACCATGGGGAGATATTTAATTACATCTGCTTGTCTTTATTTCCAAGCAAAAGAAAAATCTTGCAAAAATGGAAAAGTGCTTTTAGGCTATGAAAAACAATAGGCTATAAAAAAAAAAACATTAATTCTTAAGGATTTGTTGCTTGTTAGACCTAGATAAAAAATAGAGAACTAAATAAACAAACAAAGAAAAACAGTTAATGATACCCCGTTTCAGAACAGCAACATACATTTACATGAGGTAGGGTTTTACAATACGGGGTAATAAAACGTACTTATTTACTTAAGTGTAATTGTTTGCAATGAGTGTTTCTGGCAACTATTAAAACTGCTTAGGCGTTGCCTTTGTGTGTTAAGGATGTTATGTTAGGGATAAATTTAATTTGGCCTAAGGTAACTTAGGCTTTTATACTTTTTTACTATTTTTCAAACAAGCCTTCAAACACAAATTCAAATGAAATATATTAACCAGTCAATCATCGGGTTTTGGTATTTATTTATATAAACTAGGTAAAACACAATATAACTGGTCTGTGAAGATTTTTCGTGAGCATTCTGCTATGCCCTAATGTAGCTGGCAAGTTCAGTCAGCAACAACTAAAACATATCTGTCATTTCGTAGTGTGTCACCTATCACATATTTGTGTCACTTATCACACAGTTACTGTCGCATAAGTTTGTGACGGCCGGAATCCTTATTTTCACTGAAATGTCAGCCAGAGGCAGGTTTGCACTGCTGGTTTTTATGTAACCGTGGCAACACTTTTTAAAGAACAAACGTGCTAATGTTATACGAACAAATAGCAAATACTGTCACGGGCCGTTAAACGATCTCTCTGTACAAACAGAAAGGGGATAACTGTGTATAGGTTCGGACTAAAAATGCTTACTGCAAATATATTCGCCATTAAAACTCCAGATGTGTTTGTCAACTACAAACAAGCTTTTAAAGAAGGCCGTGTTTTCTTCAACGTACTCATGCCATTTATGAATGGAATGGGCTCGGTAGTTGCGTTGAACTTCAACTGGTCAGTCTTAGAACAATTTGCTTTTGGGTCATCACGACTGAGTTTTCAGCCTGGAGTATCTTTCCTCTTTATATCTGGAGGCAATGTTTCCCGATGTCGGCCATCAGAGATAAATCCTCCTATAATTAATGGTACCAGGCATTGTATGTCTTGATCTGTACATTATCTTTACTCAGTGCTGGGAATTATTAATTGAAAAGAGACTCAAGGTCAACTGCAATGAATCTATTACTTTTCTGTTCAAACAAAGTGAGAAATCTTTTACGTGCAATTTAATGGTGATACTTTTTTAGTGGTCCTTTTCTACTGCTATTTAAATCATTTTACTCCTTTTGAACAATGTTCGTAAATGCATTTAGTTTATATAAATGTGGTATTTTGAATATTTACCTTTATTTAATCTTTATCCATGTTTAGAATGAATAATGGTTTTCTTTCATTTGTAAACAGCACGTTGGCTGGCCTCAAGGTACTGATTCGCTTCAGGACTCATTCAGTTGTGTAAGTAGATAGAGTACGCAATGACAAATCAATCTGGGTACCGTTATCTGCTCAACCGTTAAGTGCAATAAGGGGAAAAATATGCATACGTCTGGAACTAGTTTTATTTATTTAATTTTGCACTTTTTTGCTGACAACTGACTTATTTCATCCATGGAAGTGTTTATTTTGAGAGTTAAAGTGTTTAAAATATGAAACTCACTTTTAAAACAATGTGTGTGCATCGTTTGTAATTCAACTAAAGACATAGCTGGAAAGGGCTGAACATTTTTGGCAAGGCCTGTATGTGTCATTTCCTCCAACACTGCACTTATTTCCCATGTATAATAGATAACTGGTAAGATCAGACAATCTTCGCGTTTACTACTTTTGTTTCAACCATGCGGTCTTCTGTTTTTACACTCAATATGCAATAGCACACTCGTACATTTTAAAATCGGTTGACCCATTTTCTGTTATGTGATTCGATAGATGCAAAGCAAATCTCACACTTACAGAGATGTTCGTAAGTAAAACGGAAATTTGGAACAATATGATAATTATGTCCAAGTATTTTCAATGTCCTTCCCCATCAGACCCACAGAACCTCCGTGCATGGCAGGAACATTTATAGCAGCACACTGAGAAGGAGGCATTCGGAAGTAAAGTGTGTTTGCACAAACCAGCTCATCGATTTTACTAAAGTCTGTCCTACTTCCACTTATGCATTTCAGAAGAATGGCCCCCGGGGCCCAAACTGGCGTTCTACCACAAACCGACAATCTATCTCAAACCGGCGTTCTATCACAAACCTGCATTCTATCACAAACCGACGTTCTATCACAAACCGGTGTTCTATCACAAACCGGCGTTCTATCACAAACCTGCGTTCTATCTCAAATCGGTGTTCTATCACAAACCTGCGTTCTATCTCAAACCGGTGTTCTATCTCAAACCGGTGTTCTATCACAAACCGGCGTTCTATCACAAACCTGCGTTCTATCTCAAACCGGTGTTCTATCACAAACCTGCGTTCTATCACAAACCTGCGTTCTATCTTAAACCGGCGTTCCATCACAAACCTGCGTTCTATCTCAAACTGACGTTCTATCACAAACCGGCGTTATATCACAAACCGATAATCTATCACAAACCGACGTTCTATCACAAACCGGCGTTCTATCACAAACGGACGTTCCACAAATTGGAATTACCTTTCATAGATCAGGTCAGGATTTCCTGTGAACATAGCGTATTGTTGGAAAGTGAGCCACACCTATTTTAAGGCTAACACCCTTTTTTTGAAAACTAGTCTGTTGTGTTACTGTTTTCTGATATTTATCCCCATTATAACAAATAAATAAAACTTTTTTTATTATGAGTGCTAATATTGGACTAGCGTTTTCTCTGAGTTTGAGCACAGCTGCAAATGTTTAGTGCCATTAATCGAATCCAAAACGAGGTCTCAAAGACTCATTCCCATAGTACATCATGTGGTTACATCATATCCTTGAAATCGTTTTCAAGGATACTCAAATCGAGTTTCTTTAGTTTTGAACCAAAGAGCTGCTTCCATGTCAATTTCCAGTTAACACTAGTGACCATTCACAAGGACTCATACCAATCATTTTCCTGTTTTTTCTCAATTGAAGCCAATTTCCAGTTAACACTAGTGACCATTCACAAGGACTCACACCAATCATTTTCCTGTTTTTTCTCAATTGAAGCCAATTTCCAGTTAACACTAGTGACCATTCACAAGGACTCACACCAATCATTTTCCTGTTTTTTCTCAACTGATGGCAATTTCCAGTTAACACTAGTGACCATTCACAAGGACTCACACACAATCATTTTCCGGTTTGTTCTGAATTGA
>JAOYSI010004035.1:0-14638 GCA_025775065.1 Hiodon alosoides
ATTGCCTGTCGGTGTCACCGCTGGGGTTGAAAGTTTTGGGGTGACTAAATTTTGCCCTTCAAAAACCCCCCCCCCCCCCCCCCCCCCCGTGTGACCGCAGGCGCAACGCAAGCAGCTGTGGGTGGCCCTGATCGAGAAAGCGCTGGCCAAGCTGCACGGCTCCTACTTTGCCCTGCAGGCAGGACGTGCCATCGAGGGCCTTGCCACGCTCACCGGCGCCCCCTGCGACTCCCTCATGCTGCAGGTCAGCTCCACCAACCCCCGCGAGGAGCCCATCGACACCGACCTCATCTGGGCCAAGATGCTTAGCTCCAAGGAGGCCGGGTGAGTCCCCCACACCCCTAGGAACTTCCAGAGTAACCCAGTGGGTGATGGACAGCGGTGTACATTTTCTATCTGAGATTGAGTGGCGCTGAAGATAAGGTATCTGATGCCTTGTCGGGGGGGGGTGTAAGGAGACGCTTGTGTAAAGATGGATGGGAGATTTCCAAGGCTAGATTAAAGATTGCAAGGTTTGATAGCAGTGTAAGCGGTGCTCTCAAACAAGGCTGTGTGAACTTTGTATGGAGCGCTCCATTCTGCATTAAGCTCTGCAGCTTTTAGACGTGTCCGGGAGGCCGCTAGAAAGGCCTCCCATTGGTCTCCTGCGTTTGTGTGTCCTCATCGCTGGGGTGGGGTTTGAGCACCTCTGTCCTCCACCCAGTAACCAGAGAGGGGATGTAGCAGAAGCCTAGCCCAACTGTTGCCCGCATTTGGCGGCCTGCTCGATTCCGTTTCGCTTCATCTAGCCCCGTTTGAAAGCTGTTTAAGTGGTCGGGGCGGCTCTTTGGTACCTTCTCCATCGACTCCATGAGTTATTTGTTTTCATTAATTAAATTTAGATTAAGTTGGCTAGCTATGCCAGTTTTTTCTCCCAATGTCAAATTTAAAATGGTTATTTATCTCCTGGCCAAGAGTAAGAAGGGCTGCATTCAATGAAATTCAGATGCAATTTTCTGAGGGAGGTGTGCGTGTGCGTGTGCGTGTGAAACAGTTCTCAGACTTGTATTATTACTCACGCCGGCGACTGCATCACCCCTTAGTGAAAAAGCATTATTACCTTTGCCTTTGGCTTGGACTGCTGATTTGTCTGCAGGACCTTTCACACAAACGGCTCCCACAGGCAGCGAGATAAAGACGAGAATCCAGGGATACCGTCATCAGCTTCTTAAACACATTTTAAAAAGCGATATAGTGGATATGCTACTGCGGGGACGCCGTACCGCACGCTTGTTATTTTCCCCATCCTGACAGTGTCAGTCTCACCCACCGGGCCTTCAAACAACACCAACGCAGGAAAACTGTGAGTGAGGAGCGTGGGCGAGAAACCGATGCGTTCGGTGCTCCATATGTCAGGAATCCACAGCATCCATCTCTCCGGCTTCACGTCAAGTCGACTGTCAGCCGCTTCCGCGCCTTACCCCATGTTACTCCTGTAGCTTTATAATGTGGCTCCTCGTGGCTGCATTTCACGCCATTGTGAAAATACACAATGTATTTTAACTCAGTAGGTTCTGCTCTTAGTTCCTGTTTTAGTCCAGAATCGTGGGACACTCCACCATCGCGCTTCAAATGTTTGTTAGATGCGAGCCAGCGAAAGATACTGTGCGGTTCCTTGCGTGTAGTGTGTTCGTTTAAAAAATAAAAATTAATTGTGAAAACCTATAGTGATCATTGTGCTCAGAGTGCTGCTGCTGTTCTGTGTGGTCCTGAACTTTGTCCATGCTGGGCCCCTCTCAGCTTCCTGATGGGAGCATCTTGTGGGGGAGGCAACATGAAAGTGGACGACCTGATGTACGAGGCCCTGGGTTTGCGGCCCCGCCATGCCTACTCCATCCTGGACGTGCGGGACGTTCAGGGTTTCAGGTGAGTGGATTATAAATGCGGGTTTGCACACATCGTTGGCTGTGAGGCCACAGAACTTTCATGTCCACCTTAGTTTTGCGGTTTCAGCGGCTGTATCTTTGGAGGTGGAAGTTTGCTGTATTTCAAGATTGTTTTAGACTATGGATGGATTAGATTAGTTTTATTCTTTAACCTGTGTTTCCTGACGTTCAACCGTAAAAATGAGCTCTGGACAATTTGAAAGAAAGAACGTACACAGCCTGCTCCTCTCCTGAACCCCCCACGCCAGGTTACTGCGGCTGCGAAACCCCTGGGGCCGCTTCTCCTGGACGGGCAGCTGGTCGGACGAGTGGACTGACTGGCCCCAGCACCTACGCCATGAGCTGATGGCCCACGGCAGCAGCGAGGGCGTCTTCTGGATGGAGTACGGGGACTTCATCAAGTGAGTGGGCAAGCCTGAACTTACTGAGGGGGGAGAAGGATCTGGGTTTGATATGTGTGAGGCGTGACGCCAGGAGGGCGTGTGTGCGAGTCCCCTTTCGGATATATGTGAGGCGTGACGCCAGGAGGGCGTGTGAGCGAGTCCACTTTCGGATATGTATGAGGCGTGACGCCAGGAGGGCGTGTGAGCGAGTCCCCTGTCGGATATGTATGAGGCGTGACGCCAGGAGGGCGTACGAGCAAGTCCACTGTTGGATATGTGTGTGGCGGGCATGCACACTCCAGACCGCACACATACGCAACATAAGACAGGTAATTTCCAGTTAGTTTCCGAGCAGGGCTCACAAAAACGAGCCCTGTCATTTCCCTACCTGTACTATGGGCCACCGGTGGCAGAGTGTGCCCTTGAGCTTGGCTAAGCTTCCAGAGATAATAATGTCTAAAATCATAAGCTGTGTCCGCGAAACACATCAAAATAAAATCCTCTCATGGCAAGTTTTACTGCCCCTAGTGTTTCATCAGGCCTTATCTCGTTTGATCAAATTCTCTTCCTTTTCTGTAAAAATTAAGAGCAATCAAAGACGGTTGACAAAAGGGGGCGATGAATGTAGGGAAACAGTAAGTACTCTGTTTTCCCTCAGTTGTCTCGGTGAAGAAGTGTAATTAGCAAGCATAATATTGATCTGCCGCGAGACGCAAAGCGCCACTGACGGGGGAAACCTTCATGAAGTCTTGACTCGCTGAAAGGGAAGATGCAAATGAAAGCAAACGGTTTCTTTGATCTTAGGGAACAAAGCCATTTGTTTCTATGTCTGTGTTTCACATTTTGAAGTGCCATCACCTTCATGCCTGAAAGCTTTTTGGATAGCATGATAAATGAGCGATGTCTCGCATTAGCGTGTCTGCTACCCGCAGATCTTTGCTGTCTGGAAGCTAGAGGATCGCTCCTATGCAGGAAGTAGCATCGGTGGAGAGGCCACCAAAGGCACGGCGCGTACTCAGGACGTGTGCCCTTGAATACCTGCGTGTGGAGAACGAAGGTTAACGGTGGCTTATGTTTGCGCAGGTGTCGAGCCTCGCTTACTGACCCCGGTGTGGAGGAGCGGGCGGCCATGATTTATTGCCCCCTCCATAATGTCAGCTGGGGGGGGGGGGGAGGTCCAGGCTCAGTCTTGAGAAAGCGCTCCCTCTCCATCCATCATAGGAACTCGGCGTATTAAAGCTGGCGACTGGCTGGTTTACAGAGCTTATTTGCAGGTGCTGACCGCTGGTCTTTGCGGGCACATAAAAACAAACTACTGCGAGGGGCTGTTGACTTTGCATGTCCTCTGAGCTACCAAGGCAGAAGAGTAGGCAAAGCCTTTAACAGATGCTCCTTCCCTGAAGGACTTCTTTAATGCAGTTTTACATGGGGGTTTTAGAAATGGAGAAAAACTTGGGGTGAGGGAGTTTTTCGCCCTCATTTTTAACTGAAAACATCTGTTGCCCTTTGCTGTAGTGGGATATTTGCTGTGACTGTCGTGCGTTGTCAATTAGGACTAAGATGTTTCTTGCTCTTAAACTGTGAGATCCGGGCCATGTTGATCTAGACAAATCAAGTGAAACCTTGCTGTTCCTTTTAAACATTTTTGCAGTTAGGACTGGATGATAACTGGGCTCTTTCACATACGTTGTGTGTTTTGCGGGTTTTGTTGAGAATTGGTCAACCCCTTTCCCTCATGGGGATCTGAGGGCATGCATGTGCCAGTCCAATTCCACAATGACTCCTGAGGACGTGCGAGTGCGTTTATATTTGTGTGTGTGAATGGCAGGTACTTTGACTCGGTGGACATCTGTAAGATCCACTCGGACTGGCAGGAGGTGCGTCTGCCGGGCAGTTTTCCCAGCAGGGCCAGAGGTCCAATCACGGTGACGTCCTTGACGGTGCTGGAGAGGACGGCGCTGGAGTTTGCCCTCTTCCAGGAGGGAAGCCGGTAACAGAGCCTACCCCTTTGTCCCGTTTTGTCTCTGTTCTACCGCCCGCCTCTGAGGGCCATCCTGCGTGTTTAACACCCCCCCATCACTTCGCATCCCAGCCGCTCGGACGCAGCGGACGGCCACCTGCTGGACCTGTGCATCATGGTGTTCCGGGCCTCCTTCGGCAGCGGGAACAAGCTGACCCTGGGCCGCCTGCTGTCCCACAGTAAGCGGGCGGTGAAGAAGTTTGTGGGCTGCGACGTGATGCTGGAGCCGGGGGAGTACGTCGTGGTGTGCTGCGCCTTCAACCACTGGCAGATGAACGTGTCCGAGGGGCCCCTCACCCCGGGTGAAAAATGCTCAGACAGTAAGGCAGTACCACCCAAGAGCTGATAACGTTGCGATCCGAGGCCCTTCCGTTGGTTGTATGAGTGTTAGTTGATTTGCGTTTTGTTTATGTTCCGGTCTGTGACGCGATTTAGGAATGAGCAGTTCAGATGGTAAGTGTTGTTTTTGAGACTACGCTAATGAGAAGTTATTCATTATTCATTAAGAGATTTCCTTTTGCATCTGAAATACGACTGCAGATGTATTTCTGCCAGAAGGCATATGCCAGGTTATGGAGGGAACTTATTGCCTGACTGCCTCCCTGTCTTGCAGTGTCTAGCCCCACAAGCAGTGGCTGCACCAGTCAGGAATTCCCGGGGTACATTCTGGCCATCTACAGCTCTCGGCAGGTGATGGTGGAACAGGTGGAGGCCACGGCAACCACCTTGGCAGATGCCATAATCCTGTTAACGGAGAACAAAGGCGAAAGACACGAGGTGAGCAGCCATCCAATATTTTCGCCCTTTCCAAATAAATATTTAAAATTATTTAACTTGGAGCTTGTGCCTCTCTCTGTCTCCCTCTGCAGGGCCGCGAAGGCATGACATGCTACTATCTGACACATGGCTGGGCGGGACTCATTGTAGTGGTGGAGAATCGGCACCCAAAGTACTATCTCCACGTGTCATGCGACTGCACTGACAGTTTCAACGTGGTGTCCACCCGCGGCAGCCTGAAGACCATTGACAGCGTCCCGCCATTGCACAGGTACCTACCAAAAACTGGTCCCCTCCTTTTTTTGTTTCATGTTAAAAAACCACATTCAATCGCTCAGTATCAGCCGTGTGTGGTTCCCCTGGATGAGACCGTGTGGAGATCCGTGGTCAGGTTGATGTTTGAAGAGAGGCTACGTTAGGTTAGGTACATTACAAGAATTCACGCCTCTGCTTCTTAGTTACATTATACAGTGTTGATGATTATTGCTGTAACGCTGGCAACGGCGCTGTCATTGCTTCCCCAGACAGGTGTTGGTGGTCTTGTCTCAGCTGGAGGGGAACGCCGGTTTCTCCATCACGCACCGGCTGGCACACCGCAAGGCAGCGCAGGCCTGCTTGGGAGACTGGACGCCCACCAAGGCTACCCACAGCCCCCAGCTCACCCCTGACATCGACGGGCTGCACCGGCCGCGCCCGCTATGACCACGGCTAACTACTCCCACCCTGTCATCCAGGAGGTCGCACCCGCTGGCCTCCTGACATGTAGGGGGAGGGGACTTTGTTTAGACTCTACAAAGAGAAGAAAGGGAAGAAAAGCGAAACAATTTTTTGTCCTGCCAAAAGCCTTTTTGTTCCTGTTATGCTGTTTTTAAATGCTGTTTGTGACAAACATGTGAGGGATGCTAATGTGTGTCAGTTCAATACGTCTGGAAATGTGAGGAAGACAAGAAGCCTTGTGTAAAAGACTTGTGTTTTGCCGTGCCAGTTGAGACCATTTCTGAGCGCATGAGAAAGCTGTTTGGACACCGTCTTCCCTAAGCCACCTCGTTCCCCCGGGGGGGGTGAGATCCGGGATCATTGTGCTGAAACTTCTGAGCCAGCCTGTCCTGGCCAACAATGACCCAGGTCGCCCAGGTGCTAGAGCTGGAAAGCCGCCCCCAGACACTTGGAAAACGCCTCCCCCAACATTGGCTTAAACACTGCCTGGGATTAACTGAACGAGCTCCGGCCAGCCTCCACACCATTGGAACTGTTTGACATATAGTAGTTAGCCTCGCATACACGTTATGTCAGTCCCCAATGGAACTTCAAGATGCTAAAAGAGCCAAACTTGCATGATCATGGACTAGTGACTGTTAAATGTTGTTTTGTTATTTTTTTTTAAACAGATTTTGTTGTTTTTTGGCTACTGTTTTGTCTGTCCGTTTCTCTGTTTCAGTCATGCAGTACACCCACCCCTGCCAACGAGGAACTTGCTTACAACCACGACCCCCCCCCCCCATGTTTCGGGTCCCTCTGCCCTGTCGTCGGCCAGGGTGACTGGCTCTCGTCACTCTCGCTCCCCGTCTCTCTCCCCGTCTCTCTCCCCGCCTCGCTCTCCTCTCTGCTGGATAAGCCCTCGCCCCCGAGTGCTTTCTCAATCGCCACCAGATGTGAAAAATTAAATAAAATACACAGAGGCTGGGGGAGGGGAGATCCATGTCATTTTAATATACCCAGCCCCATGCTGTTTTAAACAAAATAATTTTAGTTGATTTTTCGTTTTAGTTATTTTAACAGACAAATATTGTCCTTTCTGTGATCCAAGCCATACGGCTGAACGTGTACGTTATCCGGTCTCTTCCCTCGTCCTCAGGGAGGCTAGCGGTAGGACCGCAGAGTGAAAGGTCTGAGATTTAAAAATTATCTGTGTGTGTGTTTTTCCTCTCTTCTGGCTGCACTGTGTAGCCATTAGCAATCGCTGAAATCCTGCTTGATTCACTTTAGACCTTCCAAGAGTTCGGGAGGTATTTTCAGTTTGTGCTACCCCTGGGGCCCTGGTCTCATGTCGTTCCGATGGCGGGGCGAAAGGAAAGGAGCAGGACCATTATCACACGTTGTCGAATCAGAAGGCCCCATTACACAGATCCCCTGACGTAAACGATCGGAGGACATGGCCTGTATTTGTTTCGGTGGATTAGGAGCAGTTTAAGTGTGTAATGTACTTTTTCCTTTGAATTGGACAGCTCTGTTGAAAATTCACCCGGCTCTTCATGTGGGGCATCCTCTACCTAACCTCTGCTCATTTTCACTGTCTTTATTTACAAGCCATTGCCATTGTGTTTAGGTTTCTTCATGGTGGATTACAAGCTATCTGCTTAATATTATGTGGGTAACGATATGGGTTATTTTTTGTTTTGTTTTATATTTGCAGTGTGATATTAATGACACACGGGCGACCTTTTTGTTAAGTCACGCACACATGACCGCGACCCCAATTCAGTGCTGTTTTTGGGATCCGAGATGGTGCTCTCACAGCCGTACAGAGCTCGGTCCAGTTGTGTTCAAACTCATGCCGCAGACGCAGGGAATCCAGGCTGAAGCAAAACAAACTTGGTGCTTTGCACCGCACGTGTAAACAGAGATGAATAGATTTCACTCCGCTCCGACAGCTGTAAGTAAAAGCTTCCTTGAACCTGCTTAAAAAATGTCAACTTGCAATCTTCGGTAACATCCCAGGAGATGACATCCTGTGTTAAATTCTCTTTGTAATGCCAAAGCTGTTTATCCATCACTGTACGTTTTTTTGGCTGAGCAGCGAAGCGCGTCTGAGGGGAATTTTTTTTTTCCAAACTGTTAATAAAGCAGGATGTAGCGGCAAGAATTGGTGAGGGGAAAATGGTTTTTGATATTTCGTCTTTTTTCTCCCTCCCCCCGAATAGGCCTTTTGGGGGGCGGTTGTAAACAGAATTTGGTACGGCTACCTGCAAAACGAAGGTGACAAGGACCTCTTTGCAGTTAACGTTTTGGCTTTTCAACTTTGTAGAACAGTGGGTTAGGGTTAGGTTATTTAAGTAATTGTGTTCTGTCTTGAAGGAAGTAATCTGGGATCTATGACCATTTGTCAAGCTATGTGTGCCAGAAAAATGTGTGGAAAAAATGTGCAATTAAACATTCTATTTTGATCCATGTTGAAATTCAAAAGTCTCTGTGTAAACTTGAAAGAATGAGCTTGATCTTTATGCAGAAGTTTTTTTATGGAATGCACAGCTCTGTAACTGTTCTCCCAGTTCTTTTTTTAATTTATTTTTTATTGATGTGGTAAAAATGAAATGGTAAAGCACAAAACCCTGTTATTGGGAGAATGTTGGTAGTTCTGTGAGCGATTCTAAGCTGAAGCTGTTAGATTACAAGAAGGGATCTTTACATTACAAGGAATATTCTACCTGAAATAACAAACCTTCTCACCCTTTGTTGGTCAACTGGACTCTTTTGACTGGAAGGTCACAACGAGAAGCGCACACGTTTAAAGGTTTCTTGGACCAATTTAAGTCCAGCAAACTGAAACAAACTGATTCTGCTAAACAAAGTTGAATGTGTTTGTTTTGTCTGTTTCCTTTTAACCTTGCTCTGTGAACCACCTATTCTGCTAAGGAGCGTGTCCGGAACGATGTCTGTGTTGAGAGCAGTGCTGCACCCTGTTGGTCAGGAGGTGTTCTCTCTGGAGGCGGAGTTATGGTGGTTATCTTTGACCACTGCCACCAGCCACCACTCAGCTTTACAAATTTAATCAGACTCCGGCACTTTAAGTCTTTGCCAAGCTGTGAATAGTTTTATCCTGTATAGAAAATGAAGTATATGATGAAAAGAATGAAGAAAAAAAAAAAACCTAGGCAAGAATGGAATATTTTATCAATTTTAGAACAAAAATCTAGATGTATTAAATCAGTATGTATAGTAAGTTTGAGGACTCAGGTTCTTAAGGACCAAATAAACTTTTTTTTAATTAAACAAAATGTCTTGTGTATTTTTCCCTTAAATGCTTATGTCATATGTTCATTCATTATTTTATTTAATTATTACAAAGCATACTTACAGTAAAATATATTTGTTTTTGTTTTTTGCCTTAACATCTGTACAATTTATTTTCTGCTTTTTGAGCTTCCCCCTAGAATTACAGGTAAATTCACTATAATATAAATAAAATTGTAAAATAAAACTTCTAGGCGTAGAAACTAGTCTGTTTTTCTTCCACTCACTAATATGTGTGTGGTTATTTGATCACAATAATTCTGTACATTTATAAACTAAATTTAACCCTCTAGTCACTTCCGCTTCTAATAAAGCTGGAACGCCGGTAAAATTTGCATTTGCAGTCATTCTCCACCAGAGGGAGGACCACTGTTTTTGAGGTCTGTGTATTTGACTGACTGCTGCCAGCATCTGAGACTGGGAGGGGCTGCACTCAGCAGGGATAAGTTAATATGTCAAACCGCTTGCTTCACCCAAAAAGTATCCAACCCCAGGTGCCCGGAACATTCAGGAAGGGAGGCGACCATTTGTTGCTCGGAGAGGGTTCATCCGTGGATCTTTCTAGGGGGTATTGCAGAACCAATGTGGTTTCTCCCGCCCCCATCACAGACAGAGACGCAGGAAAACACAGAGAACTGACACTATCAATCTGGAACATTCCTGGTAAAGGAATCAGAAAAGGTAGGGTGTCTTACAACCTTATGCAATACTTGTGAGAAGTCGCAGAGCAAAAATTTTGCATTTTTATATTTTATGAAAGACTTTTACAAGACACTAAATCTGTTATCATTGAGGTACCAACCAAGGAAAGGATCATGTACAGCAATGCCGTTTTGTCCCATAACTGCTGGAACAAAAAAGTGAATGTATTAAGTCTTAGAAACTTGGAATGTGTTGTGCTGTTTCGTCTGTGCTGAAGGCAGGAACCTGACAATTAAGGGTTTTCCACCTAGACATAATCTCACTCTATAAGCTTATATATGTTCAACTTTAGATATATATATAATATAATCTTCACGGAATATTACCTTAAGATTAAAAGGATTAGTTTAGCATAATTATGTTTAGATTTTCACAAATTGCAACATGTGTATGTTAAATAACCGGGAGATTGACTTTGTCTAGTCTTAACAAAGTCAAAGTCGTTCCCTTGTTGAGCGCTAGTGCGTGCTTCAGGCTGGGGCTGCTTTTTTTAAAATGGATTAACTATTCATGCTGGTACTTCATGCAGCATTGATTATCTGCATTTTTAGATTTATACCTAAAACAAAGACTCCCTTGAACTGTGGCAGAGCTACACTGCACGTACCGCTGCAGTACTCGGTCCACGTAACAGATGCGGGTCCTCGTCTTAAGTGCGTGCTAATGCATCCGTCGACTAGAGCTTGACTTTGACTGCCGGGGGGAATGGATCACAGATGAATGCGTGCCGCCTCAGTGATGTGGGTCCCCTTGGGGTCTGCCCATTGGGATCTGCGCTTCCGTTGCATTCCCGATTGGTAATCTCTCTCACTGGGGTGGTATGCGCAGCCAGGGGTGGGGGGAGTCTGGGGGGGTTTTGCGAGTGCGGCTCACTGCTGACTCCTCCAGAGTGTTTCTGCTCTGCACAAACTCCCATACATAGCACTGAGAGTTAGTGGCTGCCTGATCGCATTTCCCCTGCTCTAAATCATCATTGCCAACTGGACTGCTCGCAACGTGGGCCAATTTTTTTTCCTTCTTGACGTTGCAAAAAAATCGCTCCTGGTGACCAGCAAAGTATTAAACGATGATACTTTCTGGGGGGGCAGATGATTTGAATCATCTACAGTAATGTAAACCCCACTCTAATGTCCCGATCCAGCTACTTGGAATGTCAGATCCATGCCCAGCGCTGCCAGAAGCCGTCACCCCTGGTCCGGATGGCGTTTACTCAGACCGTTTGGGCTTTTACTTCCTGGACTCCAATGTGCCTGGCCTGTCCAAGGTCATCCTCAACAAACTAAACATGAAAGACTACACTGAGTACAGGTACGCCTAGTCCTGTCTCCCTTCAAATGTATAGTCTCTCTTTTCCCAAAGTCTTGTCTGCTAAGTTTAGTGTTTTATTCTTAATGCAAATGAAATGCTATAAGTTGCGTGATACTTTACTTGTGGACCCTAGAAAGATCATATCTCTGCCACCGTACCACAGACGTTTTCGGTTTAACTTGGTGGCAAACTGCATCCATGTGGGCATCTTCCTGTATCACCAGGGATGCCCTGGAGGGAAAGAAGGACTTTGCCTTCCGCTCAAACAAGGAAATGTTCCAGAGAATGGAGGAAACTTACAAGTTCTGCACAGGCTGCAGGAAGTTACCATGTCACCTCTCAGATGCCCAGACCCTCAAGCGCTGCGCTAAGTAAGGGAGGTGGGACCTGGGGTAGATTAACCCGTTTTAGTCGGGAAAAGTGAAGCACAAAATACCGTAATGGTAATTAAGGGGGTTATTTATAGTGGCCGTGGCTTAGCATCTTGGATGCACTAATCTGTCAGTTTGAACTTTAGACCTGTAAATGTGGCACGGTTTCTCAAGCCATCGGTCAGGATATGCTAATATAATTCAACGTAATGCCACGGGTGAAGCGAAGACGACCTGGACTTCAGCAGACATTGGCCATCATGACCAAGAACCTTAGAACATTGTACTTTTCAGTAAATTGTTCTCTCGGAAAATGATACAATAAAAGTTATTTTTATTAGTTTTGTTGCTGTTCAGTTTCTTAGCAGATACTTTTGTCCAAGCAGTTCATACAGCTGTCAGTTTTGTTATTTATTTATCCCTCTGGATATTTGCTTCAACACCTTTGGTAATTAACCTTTTCTCAGCATTGCTCCTTTGAATTTGAACCAGGGAAAATTATGTATAATTTATTAACAATTTTCACTCTCTGGTTAGCTAAAAACAGGCTTTTTGACATACAAAAATCTTGTGATTTGTCTCAGTGTGTTTGTTATTCTGTTTATTTCGAATGTTCCATAACACACCTTTTGGGATTACTGCATGCTTCAGAGCTCCTAAAGCCTAATATAAAGTCTGTCAAGTGCTGACTGGAACCAACCTGAGCTTATGTCAAGGACAGCTGTATTCTGATCTGTGAAGCATATGAAAATGTCCTTGAGATTTCTGACGTCGCTCTGGCAGTGTTTGTGATAGCTGCATTGGCAGAGGAAGGTCCGTGTTCAGTATTCAGAAGGAATAAAATTTTTGGGTAACATTATTTTTAGTTAAAAATATTTTACTTATTTAAACTTTTGAAATGCATAAATATCTTTCAATTATTTTAGGATGCACTTGGGTGAAACCCATTAATGTAGAATTTGGTATCCAATAATAATGAGGATACCACCATATGAAAACTAATTTAATCCTTTAGAATATTGCATGCTAATAAATCTTCATAAGAACGCTGTTATTAGGGTTGATTTTATCCATTCTCTCGTTAAGTGGAATAACCAATTCATAAAAAAGACCAATATTGTCCTAACAATTTCAGCTCAAATCCCTCTTCTCCCAGGATTTCCCACCGATCAGTGAATGTTGTTGTTTATGGACACGCTAGTGCTCAAAGCGGCAGAAGAGGGACTTGACATAGCATAAAACATCCTCCGTTTTCTCTCTGTGTCTGCCTTTCTATAACTTTGGCCAGGACTAAATTAAAACCTTGGCAACCCACTAATCACACTTTGTATAACTGTATAACTGTAACTGTATAGTCTTTTGTTTTTCTGAGTTGTTTTTATTTTCCCAACAAAAGAAGAAAACACTATTAAATAAAGTTAATATGTGATTTGCGGATTACCAAAGTTTTGAATTAGTCCCAGGTTTTTAATCCTCTTTTATCCGACGCTTACCCCCTGTCCGGACTTCACAGCTTTGTTGAAACGGGGGTTCATGCCTCCTCCTGGGAAGGGAGGACAGGGGTTGATCGCTAACAAGTTACGTTTTTGCCCTGGCCTCAGCCCTTCTTTATTGCAACCTTTCAGGGAGGGCCGTTCCTTCTAGTTTTTTTTGGGGGGGTCAAATAAGATCTTTTTCTCAGCTCCGAGTGCTGAGATTCATCAGAGAAGGGGGGAGCGGGGTCTTTCCCATCTGCGTTTTGTCCTGTGTGGTGTGTTATAACTCAGGACCCCCCCAGTGCCCGGTTCTCGGGTGTTCCTGACAAGATCATGCGCTGTGCCTCAGATGATCTCATGGCACGCAGAAATTCCAAAGGCAGGGGCAGACTTTACGGTCTCGGAGAGGACAGTGAGTTTACCCGGATTCCTGCTCTACTCGCGTATATTTAGGGTCGTGTCTAATCATAAAACACGGCTGCACTCTGAATGTCTTGCTCCTCAACTCAGCCAACCGCAGGGTTGCCCGTCACGGTCGATAGCGATAGACCTCGACTGAACCGTGAACGCTGGACGTTGACCCCGCGCTAATGTAAAGTGACCTGCTCCTGAGGCCTGAGTTTTACTCCAGGAACCAGGAGGAAGAACAGAGTGGCGACGCATGCGATCTTTTTGTTATGCTTAGGTGCGGTTTTCTAAAGACTCATAGTGTCATCCCTCATGCAGTGGTGGGCTTTAACTGTGTGTGTCTCTGTCCCAGGTGCCTAAATGTTTACTACTGCAGTAAAGAGTGCCAGAAGGAGGACTGGACGCAGCACAAGAAGTTCTGCAAACAGCTCCGCCTGGTGGCCATTGACAGGCTGGTGGAGTGGTTGGTGTTCATGGGTGAGCACAAAGAGAAACCCAGTAAAGAACTAGACATTGGCTCATTTGCTGTGTGTGTCCGCGTTTAAAAAAAAAAATGAATTTTTTTATATTGGAATTTTTTCTTGCTTTGGTAGACAAATAATTTGTAATGACATACACAGGCAATGACTGTGGCATTCGGCATTACATCAAGGGGCTTTTGACCCTTACTATATTTTGACTCACATATTTGCATCCATGAACCTCCAAGCTCAATTTCATCTGCGACTCACTCCTGGTCTTGGATGTATGGCACTCAATGCTAGTACAATAGTATGGGTACCAGAGGTGGCATAGTAGTCAAGGTATTGGAAGTGATGAGTTGGATTAAAGCTTCTGTTGTACTCATTGAGGGTGGTACCCATCAATTTTATCTTGGCATCTATTCAACTGCATAGATATGTAAAATTGCATGTTACTCTCGATCTAAATTAATACGTTTTTTTTGTTGTTTTTACAGATGTTATTATAAATATATTTTTTTTAAATAATGTTTTAAAGATGGCATGATTGGCAAAGCATATGCAGAAGGGTTCATAACTTACATGACTTATTACATATAATAAGTCTAGTGTCTAGTTTTATGGTGTCCAAACCATATACCCCCTGAAATTATAAAATCTACTATTGCTTAATATTATAGTCATTATTATAGTAATAGTCTTTCTTTCCTTCCACTTTCGACAGGTGATCTTCCCTTCCCAACAGAGAAGTGGTCTCGGCCTGCAGCCGAGGTGAAGAGTTGGGATGACTGGTTATC
>JAOYSI010004036.1:4135-14638 GCA_025775065.1 Hiodon alosoides
GTGCAGAGACTGCAGTTTCCAGGAGTTTTACATGGTGCAGAGATTGCAGTTTCCAGGAGTTTTACATGGTGCAGAGACTGCAGATTCCAAGAGTTTTACATGGTGCAGAGACTGCAGTTTCCAGGAGTTTTACATGGTGCAGCGACTGCAGTTTCCAGGAGTTTTACATGGTGCAGAGACTGCAGTTTCCAGGAGTTTTACATGGTGCAGAGACTGCAGTTTCCAGGAGTTTTACAGGGTCGAGTGAGTGAGGGTTCCCTGTTATTTTACAGGCTCCAAAGAGTGCAGTTCTATTCTCCCATAGAAAGGAGTATAGGGCTGCTTCCAATTTGCAGGGAGACAAAATTATTTTTTGATAAATAAGTATATTATCTCAAAATAAACAAGATTGCTTTCTCACACTAAAGTACAGTCTTGTTTTGTACATAAATCTAATTATCAATTTATATATTTTATTACGAGTGGAATTTTTGTGTGAAATGACTGAAATAATTCCAATCCGTATCATTATCTCATAGTCCATAACCTTTGTTTTATTTCTGACCTAATCCAGAATAGTCAGAGGTAATATTTCTAATTTGTGATTAAATATAGTTTACCTTTTAGCTTTCTTACCTCACTAAATTAAATTCCCACTTTGAATATATATTTAATTGAGCTACAAAAAATTGCTTACAAAAATAAACTGTGTGACAGAAATAGCCCCAATAAACAACCTGCTTAGTAAAAGGCTGCAGGAAGCCCTACGCACCATTTCCTGTAGTGAGTGTCCACTTCCTGTTGGATGACCTGCGGGCCAATAGCTGGACTTTGACAAAGGGTATCTTCAGATTTCAGACAAGTGGGAACTCATTAGACCCAAGGCACCACTGAAAGGTGCCCCATATAGACAGAGCACTGTTTATTCATTAGAATGGAGACATCACAGGAAGATGTCAAGCCAACTCACAGGAAATCTCATCCTATGGAGTGCTTCACTGGTTAACTCATAGTAGATAGCCCAGCAATTCTACTGCACTTTTATTTATAATCGGTTTTGGCATAAACAATGATTCATGTAAGATGTATAAAGGTTGTGCTGACCTATATATTATATTAACTTAGCATTAGCCATCCCCAGCAAACACAGTAGTTCTCTTGCACTCAGACTTGGTCTGGAAACTTGCAGGGTGCAGAACGGTGACGGCCGCCATCGGGGGAGTCCAGAAAGGGGCACAGGTGTGTGCCGAGTGCTCGCTGTCGCCTGCATCAGTGACTCGTAACGGGGCGGTGCGGCTTCTGTTTGGCTGCTCATGCACAACCACGTGCAGGTGTTTCCCTGTGGGTAGGGGGGGGAGGGAGGGAGAGCGTGTGGCGCCAGCGCTGGCCCATGTTTAGGCTGAGCTGAGGCTGCTGGGACCCATTTCACCGGTATCGCCAGCATTCTACATGAGCCTTCCTCAATGCGCTCCAATCTCTCCCCAACAACACAGCTACAGAGCTGCAGATAACGCAGACCGATATCATCTCCCCTGAAATCTCTCCGCTAACGACCTGCCGGAACACTTCGTAGCACCCCCCCTTTCCCCTGTCCCCAACCTTCCCCTTCCTCTTGTCTTTCTCCGTAACCCTTCTCCCGTAGACTGTCGCCACCCCAGCTCATCCCCCCTCCCTCGCCTCCCCTCTCTCCCATTGTTTCTCATCAACACGAGACCCCCCCAGCGGCACTCTGTGTTTGGTGTCTCAGATCGGTTCCAACATAGACAGGGTTGGAATCTGGGAACGATGCTGCCTTTCTGTCAGTCTTTTCCGGCGATTTCAACCTCAGTCGGGTGGTTGGGGTTGCTGATGGTAGGGGGTGCACTCGGGGGCGTTACAATGTAACCACTCTCCACATCCATCTGTGTTTCCTCAGGTGGAATGATGTCCTAATGATGTCCCTTTTCTGTCTTTTCCATTATTAGCTTTTTAGCCGCCTAAAGTCCAGCTCTTAATTTATTACTTAATGTTTCGTGTTTCGGTGAAAATTGATTACATGAGCAGAATGAAAGGTTCAATGGCTCTCCTGCCTCTGCTCCTTAGCTTTGAGGCAGCAGTGGTTTGCGTATGGACAGGCCCAATATTCTCTGATTCGATTACAGCCAGAGAACAATAAGCACGAAGATAATTCATTATCATCTTTGTGCCGCACAATAAGATTAATGTTGATGGATGGTTGCAAATAGCTTAATATTTAAGAACCACAATAAAAAAAACTGACAACGGAGGATGTGCGCCTAATTTGTGCTTCTACATCCGATGACCTGGACAGTGATTTTATTGTAATAATTTTATAAAATGTGAGCGTAGACTGTGTCCAAAAACAAAACTAACGCATCGCAAACAGGATGTAATACTGTAGCTATAAGGTCCCTTTTAGTTGCTTTGTTAATGTATTGACTGCAGAGGCAGAGACCTTGTGAGGGGCATTGCCTGGCAAGATCACGAAAGGCCAGACACACCATCTCCTCCCACAAGAACTTTGGCCTGTCCCTTTTCTCCTCAAATATCCACAAATAAATAGAACTGAAAATCTGACAGCCCTGCAAAGAGCAAACACGTTTTGGCAAATATCAAATTTATCTACACCTTGTGAATTGCAAACACCTTTCAGAGAAGGTCTGCCTGCAGCATTCATCTGGGTTTAAAGCCCCTTTCTGAAGGCCAAAAGGAATCATGATAATGGACACGCTTGGAGTGTTTCTCGTTGGGGATTTAGTTGTTGAGTGGAATTCTTTGACATCGTCTTCATCTGACCGTAGTGCTTTTTTGCCAAACGGAGGCATTTCTCAAACACGCTGCTGCTCAGTGCGACGTCCTGACTGTCGCTTGTCCCGCCGGTGTCAGCCCTGGGGCTGGGGCGGCTGCGGGAATCTCACCTGAGGCGACGATCCTGCGGGCTCGCAGGAAACTGATGGCCAGCCTCATGATGGAGGCCTTGTCCAGGTGCGTGCTGACGCTGTGGGGGAGGGGCAGCTGGTGGGCCAGCTCGTAGAACACCTCCGTCTCCTTGCTGCGCCGGCATCGCGCCGCGTCCCGCGACTTCTCCTTCCTCCGCTCTGAGCTGCTCCTGGCCAGAAAAGGGGAAAGGGGTCAAAGGTCAGCAGAAGCAGACACGGGGAGAGCTGTGTGTACGGACCGCGTGCAGCGGCTTACAGTGCATTTCCATGTGACTGTTTTGGCAGCTAATAAAAGCGCCTAAATCTGGGCTTTGAATTAGGAGTCGAGCAAGAGCTAATGGTTTATCTTTGGATCCTGTTGTTGGTTTTCTTGTTTTTTGTACTGTACTCAAACACAGTTTAAACACGTTAAACACATGGGCATTGACGATTCCGTTTTCTAGTTTTTACTGCGGTTTTTAATACTAGGCTTATGTTAAAAATGTCTCAGTCTGACAGAGTGCTGGGGTCAAAAGGACTGAAGTACTTAGATCATGCTATGTTGTGAAACTCCTCTAACTGTGCACTCCACACTCGCTGTGACACAGCCTTCTGTGAATGACCCTCTGGTCTTTAGCACTAAAGTCTAACACATTCTCTCTTACTCCTCTCCCGCCCCGACAGAACACTCTGTGTGTACTGTTTATGTCTGCCCCGCACGCGCACACCATGGTCCGTGTGACCGTATGACACTCTCCAGCTTGTCACGTGACCGCATATGAACCTATCTGACCCTTCCTCCAAAGTGGCCAGCTTAAGATACACTGGGTTACTTTCATGTGCCCCTTGGTGGGCCCAACACGAGGTCCAGTCTAGACCGGCTTGAGTCATCAAGCACAATTGATGCTGAAGATGACTGCTGAAGTGCATGAGGGATGCAGCAATTTCCTATCACGGCTCTGTTCTGCGTCGGTAGACAATTCCCAAAAAGGAATAGGGATTCAGGGGGCAATGTAACCCGCTAATAAGGAAATTGGGTTTTAGCTCTGGAAATTCATCGATCCTTACTTATAACATGAGCCCTGAATTCTCACCCTAACCCCTGACCTGTCCTGATCCTAACCCAGGCTCTCTCTGCAAACCCTGAACCCCTAAACCTGAAACTGACGCATCACTGGAGGGGAAACCTGACAAAATCTAAAACAAATAAACGCCCGGAGCAAGCAAGGAAGGCTGATGCCAGCGCTCAGCCACGGAGAGGAAGAGAGGCCAGAGCAAAGCAGTTTAGCTCCACCTGGCGCTCGAACCCTCAGGTCGCCCAGGGATGTGGTTTGTGGGCAGAGACTTTGGGCACGCCGTGTGGCAGAGGGCAGGATGAACTCTCTGTGCCTTGCCTCTGCGGCTAACCACATTCGCCCACAGACATGCAGAGAGGGAGAGAGAGAGAGAGAGAGAGAGAGAGAGAGAGAGAGAGAGAGCAGAGGCATGGGCAGGGAGAGGAGACCTCATTTTCCTGGAAGACACACATACATAAACTTCTGGTCCATCGCTCGGCTTCAAGAATACGGTGAAGGAAGTCAAAACCAATCTGATCCAAAGGAGGTGGGTGGCCTTCCGGGATTTTTTTCATTGATTGCAAGGATAGAATTTGCATCCACTCCAAGCTTTTTATGGTGACACAGTATATGGTTTGTATGACCAGAACAGTAAAAAAATACAGGTTTTAGATTTATTTGTTTTTTGCATTGGGAAATTTGGTTCGGATCAATGGGGACCATTCCAGCCGGTCATGGCCCGAGGGTTCCTGTGGAGCTCCTTAGGATCGGGCCAAGACGCCATCCTGTCCGTCTCCACTGTACTGTTTGCAAAACAACCCAGTGTGTCGCAGGGGGTGACTGGGCCTGTGCCAAAGTACGAGCAAAAAAAACGGCCCTAATCGCCTCTCCACAATAGAGCCGAATTTTTGGCAACCACAAGAACCCCCTCCCTTCCTTTCTATTTTTAAGTAGAAAAAAAATATTCTATTGGTTTCTAAGGAGACAGCTTGAGAATGAACAATGTGTCGAGGAGGTCCTTTGCTAAAAACGATCAATCGTCAATATTTTTCTTTCCCCCTCCATATTATATGGGCCAGAATGAGAGGAAGGAACAGGTTTTGTTTGTGACCTGAATGTCGGTGAGAATCTTTGGCTGGCAGGATGTGGAATCCTGCAAGGCACAGCCAATGCCATCGCAATCCTCCATGTACCATAAACAGGCACAACCCAATAAAGGAATGAGGGTGCTGCCAACCCACAGGCTGGGGCTGAGGCACAATGCACCTATCTGATTCAGGATCAGGATTTGGTTTTTCCTTCCCTTGCATGGCAACAGATGCTGCAGCATCCTTGGATGTCGGTCCCTTGACCCCTGGGTCTTCGTTACTGTTTCGATACTGCAGCGGCAGGTCTATTTATAGAGGGGAGAATTACAGTCTTTCAGGTAACTACCAGAGCTTACGTGGGATACAGACGAGAGAGAAGAGGAGGGCCAGAGGCGTGTCCACATGGCCACCTTATTCAACGCGGCAGGCTCAGACGTCAAGCCTGTCCAGCCGCGGCGGACCCATTGTTTTTCGCTGACAGCCCCCAATGTGCCCAAAGGCTCCCGACGGATGCTCTAGGATACGTGACAATAGGCACCGCGAGCGGGGTCAGGACGACCCCTTAGACTGTCCCACACGCACAAACAGACCCGGACAATCTCAGCGATGCCCTGCCCTGACTAAACTATCCCAACAGCGTGGCGTCTGCCATAAAAGGCTGCTCCGGGAGACGCGGATACGGAAGAAGAAATGCCATGGTCTGGGGTCAAATTCTGGCAGGAACTCTCAAGTTGTCCGTCAAACACTAAATGTCTAAAGCAGAGGCAGCGAGGCAGCGAGGCAGCGAGGCAGCGAGGCCACGAGGCAGCGAGGCAGCTCCTTTACAACCCCACGCTTGCCAATGAAAATGTTATGACTGATCAGTTTCTTTACCTTGAAATAGCTACAAAGGCTAGATAAGCTATTATCACTATGGCAAAGTTTACCTCAAAAGATTAGACAGTCCAGGCCTTTTTTTTTTTAACATACAACGGCTAGTAAACTAAGTAGGTTTTGCTCCACTCTAAATAGTATTTTTTGTTTTGGATGATTTTTCAGTTTTATCGCACTTGAGACAGCGCTTAGCAAATGAACATCCATGCTTCCATACTACACACTTTGGATTCTAGATAAAAGTATCAGGGTTCTACTAACACATCTGTTAATACATTTTGTTTAAATAAACTTTAGTTTATTTTTGGTTTATTGATTCTAGTATTTCCGCCAGATTTAAAGAATCTGATATTTTTTTAATTTCCTTTTGGCGAGGCAGTTCTGCAAAGCTATTTATTGCCAGTGGAAACAACACTGAGGCAAGCGAGAGAAGCCAGTGGCAAAACCCAAAATCACCGGAGCCAGACCGTCATGCTCAATCTCTGAACAAGACTTTGTAGGACAAAGAAACATGTCGACACGTCAAAATGAAACGCAACCTATCAGCGTTTGTCGCATTACATATCGGCCTCTGGGCGTCACATAAATTAACCAGCGCTTGCGTCAAAATGGCTGTGCTGTACAATAGATAAGATATGGGAAAATAAAGGGGCTGCTTACATGGGTTGACCTTTGATCCCGAGAGCCACACGGCTTGGCTAAACCTGGTGAACTAGACCGTACCTGCAGACTGCAGCCGTACGATTAACAGCTGATATATTGCATTATTTTAACTCGGCTGTAGTGTTGACACTGTAATGCCCAGGCAATGTTACGATAACATTGTAAACCATTTCCAGTCCAGACACTGTTGTGATCACTGAGCGTAGGTACTAAGCCAGTAAACATTTATTGGCTTAAGGGGTTTACACCTGGCTGATTGACCTTATTTGGACTTCATAAATATGGGTTAGAAAAAAAAAGATGTGGGGGGTGGGGGTGGTCGGGAATCCAGAAGAGAGAGGTTGAAAAAACCAGTTTACTCTGGTTAACTGCTCAGAGGTTGACTTCTGAACCTTTGTTTCCTTTGCTTAAGAATTCACACTCACACACCCGTACATACAAAATAGTGGTTAATTGCATCGCTCTGCCTTGTGACACCTTAAAATGCCCTCCACATCCCATAGCTCAACTAAGCCTGAGTTGTCCTCTTGCCATAATCCTCCTGGACACACTTCCCCACAGTTAGTCACAGGGAGACGTCACCTCTTTGTTTCCTGTTGTCTTCTGCTGGGCTTCCTGTTGTCTAGTTGAGCAGAGGACCAACTTCCGCAGTTGCTCTCCACAAAATCTCTTCGATCCGGCACTCAACGTCTACCCAGGCAGGTATTCGGAGTGACGTTGATCAATCGACAACTCAGCAGGCCCAGCCAAACAATAATCCGGTAGACAAACCTGTTACCACTGATGACAGCCTCCTTCAGCCATACAAATTCAATTGGGTTGAGATCTGGTGACTACGGCATATTATTCACATCATAAACACATAATAAAAGTTATAATAAATTCTCACCGGGAGGGGCAGCCACTGCCAGGATTGTGAACTAGATGGCAGCAAGCGTGCGTTAGCCCCAGGCTAATGTTGCGCAATGAGCCAAAGAGCAGCCAGAGAAATGCGAGGAACTGCAAGGTATTCACAGATCCAGCACAGACAGCTGAGAAGCCACAGAGCCTAGGGGTTCTCCATTCCAGGAGGCCCCATCAAACTGTCAAACGGAAGATGGGTGTAACTGCATGGTTAATTGGTTTAAGGCATCTTAATGGTTTCCTGCCTTCCTCCGATCTTCAACTCAGAGAATATCTGCATGCTTCAAGCGTCACTTCTGTGTTAAACCACGTCACTGTGAGACATCAGGCACATTTCAGCACAAACAACGGATCGAAAGCGAGAGACCCATAAAGGTTGAGTGCTGAGAAAACAAACCACTGTGAATCTTTTGCTGGAGATGACACAGCATGCAGATCACTGCAAAAATCGGCTAAATTTACAGAAGCAACGCAGGACAAGGGTTTCCTCCCGATCTTTCCGAGCACACGATTGCATCAGAATAGATTGCTGTGATAGTGTTACACATTAAGTACTGTGTAAATGTAACACTGCATTTGGTTGACTACACTGTTGTTTACAAAGTACACTGCTAACATGAGTGGCTAGTGTTTAGAGACACTGAATGTAAAGTGCTACCCTGGGCGGTCTCACACTCAGACGCACACTGACACCAGATCTGTAGAGAATATCTTGTCAGGACGGGGCTAAAACATGCTCTGCAAAGTCTCTGCACCGGTAAAACAAAACCGTCACCTTTCTCACCGTGATTTCAAGCAATTTGTGAGTCACCGGGTAAATTCAGCTGCTGTGAACCTATTTACCTGTTGCATCTTCTTCACTCGAAAAACACAGGTCTTTTTTTATCCTTCTGCCACTTTCTTTGTTGTGGGTTCTGCACAGAAGGCAAAACCGCACCTTCATACACGCCTACATGATAAAACCATTGGCACAAGCTCTCTCTGCAATTCAAGGCGGCAGAAACTTCCTTATTACTGGGCAAGCTGCTTAAAGACGGTTTTTTGTTGTGAAAACTTGGAGGAGTTTTAAATCTGGAGGGTTACAAAACTCAATCACAAACAATGTTATCCCATTTCAAATAAACCTGATTAGTTTGAACAGTGTTATATTTTACCACAGTGGAAACACTGGACAAAGCAATGGAAATGAGCACAGGGAAATCTCTCCGGTCACAGCGAAGAGACTCGGGTCTTGGAATATACGGCACAAAGGAGTTGGAAGACTGACAGCGCTTGACGTGTAGCAGGGTGGTTCACAAACAGGATCTCCAGGCGTGAGAGATCGAACCCAATCAGTTGAAGGCAGTTTTGCGTTTCAGTTGAAGTGACAGAAAAATATAGGTATATAGGTATAAAAAAAAAAGTGTTTTAGTTGGCAAAATCTGTGTTTTATGGAGAGTAGGGGAAAGTGAAAGAAATGGTGTTGGGACACAGCCCTCCTAAACCATGCTTCAGGCTGGAAGGAGGTATAAAGTGGCCTCTCCTCATTACACTGCTACCTCTTGCTGTTGTTTTAAAACGCCAATCGGACGACGTAGTGGAGACCACGGGCTGTGGGGACCATCACGGGCCGATCGCGTTGGTGAAGTAAATAAAAAGGCGGGTTGAACACTGAGCAAATGGCAAACGGCGACACCTGTTATGTGAACACTCAGTCATCACGTCGACTCCTCTTTGTCCCTCTATCCAAGGCCCGTTGGCGTTAGCGAAACACACGAATCGGACAAAAAAAGGCAATCGTATTAGGGTGTTTTGCCCCATTCAGAAAGAGCCCAGACAGAAGCCCCTCTCTCTTTCGACGGGGCGAAGGAGCGGCAGAGGCCAGCTAGGTGGACAGAGCCCCCATTCACCGGCTGCGCGGCGCTGCGCTATGTGCGCTCACATCCCAGGCGCAACGCCGGACACGTGACACAACATTTACAGAGATCAATGGAGCTGCTATTAGGCCTTCACGAAAAGGTTTGCCCGCTGCCCCCCCCTCCCCCCTTTCCATAAACCACCCCCTCTCATTCAGTCCTCTTTATTTCATTTCATCTTGGCCCACAGCAAGACAAGAGTTTTATTTAGCAGGATGGAGGCGCTCACGGCTTTTTAATGAGTGCAGGGGATTGTGGGAAATGACCACTTGATTACAGGTGCTTGCCTGCTCAGTATCCGCTGTGCCTGGACCGGTCCGTTCTTTCTGCTGCCGGTTTGAATTAAAGTCTCGGCCACCATATTTAACTCTCCCCCAGATCTCTTATGTAGGGTTAGGATTATAAGTATAAGTATTAAGTATGAAGTATAAAAAAAAAACATTGTTGTATCATTTATGTTATTTTATTTAACTGGCATTCCATTCACAAATACCATAAATTCTATATTTAAGAATATGCTTCATTACATGTATTAAGTTAAACATATAAGATTTCCTCTTCGTATAATTCACAAAATAGTTTTAACAAATATTCAAAATAATATTCTTTATATAGCGAAATCTTCCGTGCTTATAGCCCACCCTCCTGCTATTCACAAAAACCGAACAATAACCAGCAATCTGAGATGGAACAGGGTGTTCCAGGACGTCACAACAAACAGAGCTAAAGGAACATTCTGGATCAGTGGAAGACTGAGAAGATGGCTGCTGAGGCTCTCCGCATAGACACCGTGGGACATCAGATCGCGTAACTCGGTGTCAAAGCACCCTGACTTCAGGCCCCCAGACATGTGATTAGTGTTTCTAACCAGTAGCACACACACACACACACACACACAAACACACACACACGTTCTCATAAACCCACACACACACACACACGTTCTCACACACACACACACACACACACACACACACAAACACACACACACAAACACGCTCTCTCTCTCTCTCTCTCACACACACACACACACACACACACACACACACACACACAGACACAGACACACGATCACAAAAACCCACACACACACACACGCACTCTCGGACTCTCTCACACACACACACAC
>JAOYSI010004037.1:0-14637 GCA_025775065.1 Hiodon alosoides
TATAAAAACATGCCCAATGTTTATCAGTTTAGAGCATTCTCATAGCCAACATTTCTGTAAAGCATTGAGTAGTAAACAAAAAGAACAAATAAACTCAGCTGTGGTCATTTTACTCTCACAGCAATTATCTGAAGTAGCATGTGGAATTATCTTGCCCCCTCAAATCACATGAATGCTTAAACGCTAACAGAGAAGCAAATGGAACGGAACCAACTGGGCCACCCTCCAGCACAATCTAAACTTTGCTTTGGACATTAGGTTAAGCTAATTCACTGGGAATCATATCTACATGCTGCTCTGCCCTTGGCAGGGATATTGGGGAATTCCGGGCCAATAAAGAAAAAGGTCATCACTATTATTGTATTTTATTCTTCAATGAGAGCACCATTCAGAGGGTCAGTGTTTCCCGCTCGCATGAGAGTTTAAATGTTAGTATGTTCCTTAGATGAAGCAGCGGTCTGTCTCGCCCTCAGACGCCCTGACCAATTCAAACAGTGAAGCCGTCTGGGAAACAAATAAGGAGCGTTCCCTGTGCCACGGACCAGAGTTTATATAGCTGTTGAAGCAATCATATAAACGGTCCAGAACATTTGTTTTCTTTTTTTTTTCCAGTCTCAGGGGAAAATTGCGGCTCTCCAAGTTTGCAATTAATAGCGCTTATTAAAACCAATTCAAGAATTTCAGCATGTTGAATTGTGAATACTCGATTCGATGGCAACAAAAAGTTCAAACGGGATCAAACATCAGTGTCCAAGGACTTCTCTTCCTTTAAAAAGTGAGAAATGTGTGGGAGTTCCATGTGTTTCCTGGGACTTTACGACGGTTTCACAGTGTCCTGACATGGTGCTTTATTCCAAGGATGTTCAATCCCTCATGCATTTATATTTCTACTGTAAAATCCACAGGAATGCTTCCTCTTTCAGCTACAAAACATTTTCCCAGCTATGACAGATTACAGATTTTTGAACTGGATCTGGAGAGTCCTGGAGAATTGTTTTTAGGACAGGCGTTTGTTTCTCTCTATAATTGATTCAGTCTTATTTACTGGCACTCCGTGGATGTTGAACAAGCATTTGTTCCAATGTTTGTTATTATCCTTTATGTGTCTTGCAGATTTGCAAGGCTTACCTTCTACTCTGGAAACATTTTGCTGATACCTGCTTCAACCCAGAGAACAACCCTACTCACTGTAGCTGCATCAGATTCCCACCATTACCAGAGAATGCCAGACTGTGCATGCCAATTTAATCTGATTGTAATAAGACTTGTAGAACAATCTACGAGAACAGATATGCAGCTAAAATTGAACGCTGGATACAGAAAGCCATTTACCTAACCTCAAAGACATCTGCTGATTCCTTTAATCAAAGTGATATCTGAGCCATTGAAAAGAATAGAGGCAAACAGTGGAAGATCAATGCAACGGACGCGAAAATAAACCATGCAAACAAGAGTTGAGTGCAGTCGGACATGAATAAAAAACATGTGAAACTCTTCCAGGCTAAAACAAGTACAAAAATAAAATATTGTGTCACGAATGTGGAAAAACTGAATTCCTTTGAGATTTATGTGTGAAAGATCTAATGCCTCAAAGATTTGTAAAAATAAAGTCTTCCGGCATGTGGTTGTTACACAAGCTGCTGCAGCATTCAGGGTGGTCCTGGCCAGATAGAAGAATAGATGTCCTCATAGGTGTCAAACATAAATATGTACTAGCAGGTTGCTCCACATTGTTGACAAAACTTTGATCCCACAACGCAGGTCACTAAGGGCGTGAAATTACCAGTATACCCTCTTGTTCGAGCTCTGGTACAAGTGTAACATGTGTTTAACATAATCTTGGTATAACACGCCTGACCTGGCCACATCTCCCTACTCGCCTAGACAGTAATCCCCTGCCTTTCTCTGCTTTCACCCCCATTCATTGCACTATGAGGGTGCAATAAATCATTGACTGTAGTGGGGCAGAGCCAGAAGTTCCATGATACAGAGGCTTTCTGAAACCTCCTTAATGCTGCAGGGATGGCTTTTGGTCGGCCCCTGAACTGCGATTTGTTCTTGCCCACGGCAACACAGGCATTCTGCCTGTACAAGCAACTTTTTTGACCATTTGTTTGATTAGAAACCACAATGGGCTTGACATGCATTGCTAATAAACAATACAGTTAACCACATTGATGGCCACAAAGATGAACTGAGTGAAGCCTGTAACCTAAGATAAAAGAAAAATTCTGCTAAGGCTGAGGTCCCTCTTAAGTCATCTCTGAGAGATTTTACTTCCTTGAGGGATGGCTCTGAAAAGCCTTTTTTTTTGTTGTCTTCTTGTTAGCATTCTCAGTCACTTACAAATGAGGTTTATTTGAGACACACTGCTCCAATGCGTCTACACTTTGCTTTCCATTGGCACCAATGATGGAAAATCTTGGATTGACGGGGCTATTGACAACCCTAATCAATGCAGGATGGTACGTTGATACGTTGTGACTAGGAGCCGTATCCTTTCAGAGAATGTGGAGCAGATTCTTCAGTGCCTGAATCACAATGCTTGTTTGGTTGATAATTAGCTGTTAGAGACACACACCGTTGACTGTCACCGGATGAGACTGATAATCTGCACTTCTGGGAGGGATAATCTCTGATGTCATCAGATTATCTCTGATGTCTGCAGTGGCAGAGCTACAACAAAGGTTAAATACCTGTGGATGAGATGGGTTAATGGAGGTGTCCTTAATGAGTCAGAGCAAAGGTGGTCTGGCGAAGGGAGAGGGTCTCTGCTCAGGATATGCCTCAGGGCCTTCCACAGGGGTCTGGTTCCGATTTTTCTAGACATGACTGGTCTTGTCAGCAGACCCGTCTGCTGGTAGGGGCTCACAAATCTTAAGGATGGTGGATGGCTGGTGTTATGAACAAGACTTACTCTCTTGGTGAGTCGCAGGGGTGGCACTTTGAGTGTACCGGAGTGCTGGGTTGCAAACTGGGTGCAGACATGAACTACAACTGAACTTCCAATGTACAGACAGATAACTATGAACAATGTAAAAAGACAGGGGGCAATGAGGACGCAGTGGAAATTTTATCCTGGGTTTGATTCTCTCATACAATTAAGGACATGTTTGATTCCATGTATAAAAGGAATAATGGGTAGATAGAAAAAAAAGGTTTGTTATGTTGTCAGGTTTGGTGTCAGCGTATTTAATGGAAAACATTTAATCGCAATACTTATTTATATTTTTTATAAAGAAAGAAAAATGTTAAAATGTTACCCATTACAGTGTTAGAGTTTGCCCTCTACAAATGGCTGCTTTTTAATGCCAAAGCGAAGAGGCAGAAGTGTGCCAAAGCAATGAGGTAACATGACAGAGGTTCGGAACTGAGTATCGTCGGGGCTGATAAATACTGACAGATGTTGGCAAACGCAACACACTTTCATTACCAACATACCCTATCATTGCACCAACTGCAGTGGAATTTGTTTGGTCTATGAGAGCATACTCAGTTAGTCACAGTTCAGAAGATACTCAGCATTACTAGCCAGCTCGTGTTTAATTAAACATATTGTCAAAACTGCATTTCATTACCTCAATTACTTCTAAAACGTAAATGTTTTTCAATTCAGCCTCACAAAATTTGTATTCAAAATCTGGTTGCCACCAAGCGTTCGTTTATTTTCTTTTTCAGGCTAGTCCTTTTGCTGACGTTTGGAAGACTCTAGGATTCCTGGGCAAGGATGTCACTCAAGGCTTTGAGAGACTGATCTGGCCCCTGATATGACTTCAAGCTGATGCATGCAGACACAACCAGGACTAGCTGGATAAGTAATGCAGAAGCGCAGCTGTGACCCATTATAAACAATATGGACAGCAGTGGCCAACACAGAGCGGCAGGGTTTGGCAGATGCTGTTCCACAAAAATGAAAAAGACAGTGGAATGCAAATTGAAAACTTGTGCTTTCTGTGTTTTTTTGCATGCTATGTCTCTACGCAGAGACAATGATGATGAACTTGAAATCTGATGTCATGAAAGACTGCATCCACATATTTAGGGGACGCGTTCCAAATTTCTCCAACTAGCAGCGGAGAAAACATGGAATATGAAATATTGGGATAACCAGACAACATTGGGTCAAGAGCAGGTCAGGAGGGTAAAAAAAAGCTAAGAATAAAGAAGTCATACAATTGCTACAAATAACAGCAGCACCACACTACATAAAATATTTAAAAATAAAACAGCAATGCACGCTTGAGACAATCCATTCTCCAATGGATTTTCCAACAAGCCTTTCACTGTAATTAACGTGCTGTGACACATAATTAATGTGCTGTGACTACAAGACATATAGGTAACAGTAAGTGTTCTACAAAACTCACATAAAGTCTGGAGCATTTGTAACAATGTTCTAATGGGGACAAGTCTTTCCCAGCATACATTCTGGGAGGCTGGGGAATGCTCATTAAGGTCCCGTTTCCTCATCTCACTGAGAAGCATCTATGGGTCTTCTGAGCATGTGAGCAGTGCAGTCTGCCGCCCAGTGGCCCCGAGCAGTGTCTGCCTCTCTTAAAAAGCTCCCTTGATTAATACCTAACTTTTACCAAACCATTACCGTCGACTGCTTTATCCTCAGGGTCCCTCATTTTCTTGTGCTTTCAACTCAAAGGCTGAGGGAGGCCTTTTTGTTTGTGACACAAAACAGCAGCAGCAGCTCATCGGGTTATCCGGGTTAACACCGGAGAAGGAGTAGAAGTTGGATTTAACATTGAAAGTGAGATATTTGTACACAAAGGGGGCTCAGAAATGAACGTTGGATCAATTCAACTCTCGACGAAGATGTGACGTTCTTCAGCATAACTAACAAGCAATAGCATGCAGTAAAATTGTTTCTGCAATAGTCTTCATGGATGAAAGCAGATTGTTTTACAGTTAGATATGTTGGTTACTTACGTTATTATGACCTTTCAAAGTACAGCAAGCTCTGTGTAAAAACCATCACATAATGGTTGGAATTCTGGGGGACAAACCTAAAGTAACTTTAAAAAGTAACTTTAACAACAGAACCCTATTTAACAGGAGACGCCATTGTTCCAAACAGTCAATATTTTCTTTTGGTCATAAAAAACCCAAAAACCCAAGGCAACAGGTTCGAGACGACAGTGTTCACATTTTAACAGCGCTCCAGCCAGAACCGGTCCGCTTCTCCTCCCATATCCCCAGATGGCGACCACAGAGACCGGCGGTCCTGGTCCCCGCTCTTTACCTGCTGCTCCAGCACTGCTGCACGCAGGAGAAAACGTGCCAGCAGAGTGGCGCTTGCAGCCGCTCAGGAAATGTTTTAGCAGTGTGCAGCCTCCCTGGGGATGCTCAGGCCCGGCCCGACCAAATACCAGAGCCTCTCAGCCACCAAGCTTTTCAATGGCTTCCTCTGGGTCGGCACTGTAATTCAAACAATATGCCTGAACTCCAGTGCAAGAAGGTTTCCTACAGCCACGACTCTCATACTCTTCCCTTTCGCTAACCTACGTAAAGAATACATGCGTGATCCATATTCACAGCCAGGCCACTGACCGAATGAGAAATTAGCTGTATGTTTGACTGTGGTAAAAGTTGACCAGTTTAGATTTTGTAAACTGTGTTAAATATGATCAGTTCAAGTATAAAATTCACAAAAAATAAACAAAAAAAAAAGACACTTGCAAGATCAAATGAAAGTACAACACAAGTTTATATTAATCTATAAGCAAAAATATATATTTTTTTTATCTTAAATTTTCAAATTTAAATCTTAAGTCTTGTTTTGTAATAAACTTTTAGTGACATCTACTGTCTCGTCATCCTGTTGCGGAATTTGAATTCACTGCCTCATTCACAAATTACCTACTCGTCGAGCTTAATGTTGCATGAAAAACACTTTAAGGATTGTTTGGTTCTAGGCTTTTTCACAAGTATACTATACTTATCATCTTATAATGCTGATCATTGCTTACATACATACTCATTTACATAACTTACATAACATATATAACTCACTTGATCCATAGCGTGGCAAACATAGGCAAGAAAGTGCTTCAGTTATCACTGTAATAATGTAATTGTATAATTTCTACTGTTACAATTTGCTGTAAAGCAGGATTTTCTATTTGTTAGCTCTGGGATGCCTTGGCTTGAAGACCCACGAAGAGTGATCCAACACCGACTAAATGGTTTCCAGCGCCTGGGCCAGAAATGCTTCCAATCAACTTCCTCTTAACATCATGTCTTTCGGCCTAATGCTTGCCAGTAATGTTCCATATTTATGCTGCCTTTCCTCGCATCACAGATCTCCCTGTGCAACCGCCTGCAGACGTACGGCCCACCAGTCCAAGTTCAAGGCTTTCAAACTTTTGACTTTGTGTCTTAGAATTCCTTGGGGCGGGTCACATGACCTCAGAAAACAGAGCCATAAAGGTCATAAAGGTTACGGAAGGTCCCACTATCCAATCATAACAAGACCAAAACATGGACAGCGCAGTCATCAGCCGATAGCCTTCAGGGTTGTGGACTGCAATCAAGCTTCATCCTTCAACTTTCATAGTAATTTACGAGATATAAGCATTTACCTCAGAGAGACAAATTTCTTCAAACTTTTTTTCTTTATTTTGACGTTGAAGTGACCTAAAATGCAGCGACATAAATTAGCAGTAAAACAAAGTGGGATTAGGGTTATGAGATTTGAGTTAGGAAGCCTAGACTCAACATAAATATTTAAAAAGTGATATTTTGAAAGTATATTGAGGTATATTAAAAGAGTAACAGATTTAATATTTAAAGCACACCATTAAAGAATGTACAGATGATTACACTATACTGTGCCACATTCACATTTTTTCTGAAATTCCTCCTTAAAGAATCATCACAACTTTGTTCAAGAAAATTCTAAGCCCTTGTAATCTGACAAGGCGGCCGGCTAAGAAAAATGTCAGAAAAAAAGCTACAAAATGCATGTTTGGGCTTTGAACGTCCACAGAGTTTAAAAGCTATCAATCAACACCTCCTGTGTCATTCCAAAAGCTTTATTTCACCACTTAAATACAGGGTACCAAACGTACCTTTGGAGTCGATAGTTGAGATGAAGGTTAAAGGACAGATAAGAGAAGAGCACCTTTGAAGCTTTCAAACTAATTGCCTTCCCTAAAGAATTGACTGATACCGCTGATGTCGAAATACAGCTCTGAAATACCCAGCTCTGACATCTGTTGCGGAATGGACATTAACATACAACCCGCTTTAAGACTTAAAGCACTGTTCTATTTGCTTTCAAATCGGAGGCTGTTGTTAACATCCTTAATGCAGAAAACCTTTTTTATTATGAAGTGGTCGTCTGAACCAATCCGGTCGCACACAACTGTCATCTTAATAATCACAGGTCAACTCGCTAGCCCTCTGTGTTTCACACCCAAAGTGACAACAGTCAACATTGTTCTGATGTGCGTTTATTAGGCTAACGCCAGAAGACATAAGAGATTCTCACTTCTGGATGTTTGCCATAAAACTCTCACTGGTGTCAGTAAGTGCTGCCATGGTCAACAGTAGAAGGGTTGTGGTGGGACATGGGAGAGCATACACATTCCATGAGCTCATTTCCTGTAGAGGGAGGTGTCAGCTCCCATCAATCTGCCTCTGCAAAACCGGAACCTTTTCTGCCGACTCAGTACTGTGTAGTGACTGATTTTACCACCCCCCAATAAAACACAGCTATGTAAAAACACACAAGGAAAATCTTGCTAATGGCCAATTGCTGAGACACATTGCACAAGTTAGAAAGGTTTAGTGTTTGGCCTGTGTGACCATCTGAAACTGGTTGCCGCCTGGTTTGTGGTGGGCCCCAAAAGGGCAGGACCGTGGTTCCTTCTCCCCTCCCAGAGCCATGCGTTCATTAGGCTGCGGATTCTCTCGGATCATCCAAAATTGCAGCAGATTTTAATGCTACACAAACACTGACATTGTGGATTATATTCTCTGGGTGAAGCAACATTTTGAGAGTGTAATTCCCATACAGCCTGACCCCAGTAGCCTCCATATTTCCCTTTAGTGTTTGCCGTTTCAGATTACAAAGTAAATATAATGTGGGTTTTACTTCTGATTCAAAGTGAGCCAAATCAAACAGGCAGCACTTCCTTATCACTGCATTGGATGGGAAATGGGGGAAATGTAACCTCATCCCTAAAAACTGAAACACTGTTCTAAAACACTTCTCTAGAAACGACATAAAAAACTTACAACTTACAAAAACAGAAGTATGATTTCAGTGAGGATATATTAAGTAGGTTAGATCAAATGGCTTTACATTTCTAGCATCAAAACAGTAATGGATATGGATGCCTCTTATTATGGTTTTATAAGGACATTCCTACTGCTCGAATGTTAACATGCTCTTTATTTAATTGGTTGGGATATCTTTGGTGACACCAGCAACCAATAATCCTTCTCATCAAACAGCATCCAAGGGATTCAATTTTCCACCAAGAAAAAGTAATGAAATCGTTACCAGTCATTCAACAGTCAATGTTAAATTGCGAATGCAAATTTTGAGAATCCTCAGAAATTAAGAACCTGCCAGCATTTGTCCAAAGATAGGTGAAAATCTGTATTTTTGTATGCAACTGGTATACCAGAACGCAGAATACCCAATGTCCACAGGTTTGCAGAACACCATAGTCTTCAGTGCATACCTCCAAACTGTTAAACAATTTTATTTTTCTTGACACTGCAGTTAAGGATATGACTTTACTTAAATTCTATCATTCATAAATTCTTTAATGCTTTATGTAAAATGCTGATATTGGCATAACGCTTGTAACAACCAAACACAAAACATCTGTTATATTGGTTCAGAACACTTTTGAAGCCCAGCCTTCTGTGGAATACCATCTCATTGTTGTTACAAATCTCCCAGCTTGGTTTCAGTGGATGAAAGTGAAAAGATAACCACAACAACGACACCGTGTATCTTGAAGAAATTCCTGCGAGCTCTAAAGACAAGCTGAAAAAGTTATTTACTATATGATGTTTAAAAATCATTGTATAAAAGATGAGATGGCAAAGTTTCAATATCGTTAATTTAATAACCCTTTCAGTCTTGGCAGTAGTTGGCCGCGCGTTTTCTTCAAGTAGAATATTTCACCTCGGCCCAAGTATACAACTTCGACAGGGTCTTTGTTTAGGTGAGATGAGGGAAATGAGTAAACGTTCCTTCTAGTTCGCGGGTGCTATGTATACACATTTTAACCGTTTAGTAATTAATACTTCGACAATCTGGTCTACTTTGTCAATTTACTGAATTTTAAAAAGGGTGTCCACCAGCGGCATTTCAGTCTTTAGTGTGCTAGGATATTTTGTTTGTAAAGTACTGTTGGCGCATACTTTACTGGCCAAATATTTAAATGAAAATGACATTTCTCCCTTGCATATCGATTAATATTTATTCATTAAATTGTGCGAGGAAAACTTTAGCAGCACTATATTCTCTCTCGATTTCAAATTTCTATTTAAAACAGTGATCTAGTAATAGTTCAGCTGTATCTATTGTATTCCACTGCTGATGCAGTTGTTAACATCTTTTTAATATTTCCACCATACCAGCATTTTTTTCTTAATCTGCTTGATAGTAACTGTAATAAGTGTTAATTGGGTTGACGTAGCCCGAATTAGCCCTGTAAAATATAATTTTTCTATATACCAGCGGGAAATATTTGATAGGCATATGCAACATCAGAGTCGAGGCGTTTGCTTGTCAAATGCAAACACCGAAAATACTTTCATCAATGTTTGAGCGGGACTATAATGCCAGTACAGGAACAGTTGAACATCTGGGAGATATTCCACTGTTCCACAAACAATTCCTTTGACACCACTTGTAGGCGTGAAGTAGTCCTGTGCGAGAGTAGAATGTGCGAACAAACCAGGTGATTTCTAACGTTGTAGCAGAGAAGTGTGATTTTGTTTCAACGCTTGTTCATTCAGTTTAATTAAGCTATTTAAATTGGCTGTAAATGTAAACAAAATCCAGATGCTGCTAATGTTCCCTTTGAGTCTAGGCAATGTCCACTTAACGCAAGCTCTTACACATGTAAATCGAGGGTTACATCATTAACGTAACAAACATAAACAAATAAAAAATAAATAAAATCTATTTTGTGTGAAATCTTTCTGATTAATAGAATACTTACACATACACAGACTTTATGAAAGCGGATATAAAGTGAACCTTACTGTACAGACATTTCATAATAAACCACGTCTGTGTCACACAAAACTGATTTAGGTTACATGTGAGACGGATGGTTTTGGGAGAACAACACTAAGTAACCCCCCCAACAGCAAATTAAAACAACCAGATCCATTATTTATAAACAAATATAACAAAGCTATATATTCTAAATAAATTGTACCCTGATTCTACTCTTCTGGTATAATTTGGAAAGGTAGGCTATTTTTTTTTTTTTTTTTATCTTTAAAGATAAATCAGGGCTCGCCCACCTAAAGTAATAACTTTTCTTACCTGGGTCATGGAATGGAACCAAGGCAAAGTTATATAAAGTCTTTTTTGGTCTGCTTATAGATGTTTCCAAGATCTTCGATGCACCCTCTATTACTTGCACCAAATCATCGTACATGGAACCAGTAACGTCAAAGACGAACGCCAAGGTGGAAGCTCCCTCTGGAATATCTTCTTTAGTCTCACTGTTGCTTGTGTCCTGAGCAGCTGAAAAAATCACTAGAAGCAATTCCAACATACAGAACCGAGTCATACCCATTTTCTGACCGATAACAGATATTTGCTTTTCAAATGTATTTCTCTCTTCTGAACACCTCAGGAAAAGCGTTCCTGTAACAGAAAATGCATTGGCTCAACAAATGAGAGAAGTTCAGTGCTAATATTTATGTCTTTTTGTCAAAACAGGGATAGGCTCCTCGGTCTTTAGTAAAGATGCTGTCCCTGCGGGGTTGGAGCGCTGTTGTTCAATGCGCGTGACCCCCAGCTAAAGGGACAGTCTAGTATTCGAAAACGCTAGTAGTACGAAGGAAGTACGATCCTTGAGCGCTTCTGCGAGATTAGCAACTCTCACACTCACTCCAAACACCGAGGAAGAAAAGGTATTCCTTGCACAAAACAGCTGTTCTCTGATTGGAGCACGACGTTTTAGATTTGCAAGTCGACCGCTCGTGGAGATATATAATTAGTATGTATTAAAGATACTGAAACATCACTCTCAATGCAATACAGTATTTTACATAAATATAAATAATGATTTCTCAGTACATAGGATAACATCAAGGCATTTCATGTTATAGGTATCTTGTTTCCAATTGTTCTAGACATGGCAGACCAAAAGTTTTAATTTTGAAATTTGAACTCATAAAATTATTGAGATTAAAGAACATGGAACCTGCATGTTCGTAGGAGTTTGCAGTGAGGGTCTTAATTAGTGAGTGAGGGTGAATTAAATGCATTTTAAACGATCGTTATTTTGAATTTCGCGGTACTTAAACAAACAATTCAGAAACCTCACACAAATGTGCCCAATCATGGTAAAAAGTATACTGCCTATGCATCAGCTGTCCAATTTGAAATTAAGTGAACATTTCAGCCCATTCAATTCGCATTTTTTGTCATAATACCGCCATCTGTTGGTATCAATCAGTTCTGCCTTTTCAGAAAGCAGCACATTCCAGGTTTGCATAATGAAGTCTCAAATATTATATACATTTAATTTGAGTCGGAAAAATATTTTGAATTCATGTTTGTAAAGTAAGATGTTAGATCATTGGGTGCAATTTGTTTTTTGCCCGTATTTCTTATATTTATTACCTGAGAATCTCAGTTGTTTAAATACGTTGCCCAACCACATAGTTGTAACGGATGGCCTGATTTCAACAAGCCCTTCAGGTCATAAGTTGAGAGCTCTGACCAGAGATAAGAAGTCTGGGGATAGACAGAACTGAAGAGGATACAGCAATGGAATGTGACTGGATAGAACGTTAGATATGTAGCAGCAATAGCTGAGAGTCACTGGATAAATTTGACGCATTGGCTGCGATAGAAATTAAAGCAAGAAAGAGACAATAATCCATTTGATTATGAAAAACTGAAGATTTCAGGTCAATAGCAATTTAGCCTAAAGGCCGAACGGATTTGCCTGATATTAATCCTGCCACACTATAAATACAATAATCGGTGGGAGTGTATTAGGAGGTCATGGGGGAGAATAATTGTACCATGTTCAGTTTTTAAATTTTATTATGTGTATGCAACAAAAAAAATGTACACAATTGACAGTTTACACTTCAGACCCCCATGTAGTGAATGGAACAAAGCAGAACTATCTGAATATGCAAGCCACACAACTTATATGCAGAGAGACGGAGAAAACCACATACATGTGAGTGGCCCTGAATTAAGTTGGGTATTACATGCATTTCACTGCATGGGGAGGCCTCTTTAAATGGAAATCAAACTTTACTTTTATAGCACATTTCATGAAAGGGGGTAACACAATGCGTTTCACAGAAAGTAAAAAAATAAAAAACAAAGGCATTAAAATAAAATATCCTCTTAAACATAAAATTTATATTAGACATTAGAGGATAAAAAATAAAATAAATAGAATCTAAAATAGAAATAAGAAGATAAAAATATAGCAAATGTGCAGTTCAAACAGGTTTAAACAGTAATTGCAGGGAAACATGAGTACTGTAGAGACTAACACATGGTATACAAAACCTCAAATGTAATAAAAGGTATGTGCTAAAACTGAGTGACCCAAGGCTAAAAGTGCAGCAAAATTTTAAAAAACTGACATTGGAAAATTCAAATCATATAAAGGAGTCAATTACTAAAAAGTGCCAAAAACTTTAAAGCAAAGTCAGAGAGCCCCAAATGGGTTCTCTTGCAGGCTGTTCCAGAGGTTGAAGCATAAAAGTTACCTCCTCGTCCTTCTTTGTCTATGCTTTGGTTAAAAGTTAAAAGGCCACTGGCAAAGGATCTGAGGGTTCGACTGAGTCCGTATCTCAAAAGCATGTCTGACATGTAGTGGGTTACATGCTTATGAAGTGATTTGTGGTGTGATGTGTCCTCTCTGTCGGTTCCTGGTCAAGAATCGTGCTGCCTCATTCTGTATACGGTCGTTTGCGGTCCACCAATAGCTTTCTTTGGACCAGAGAGGGGAGCATTTAATTTACAAAGCCAGCTAGTAATAAAAGCATTGGGAGAGAAAAGGTTGATTAAAATATGATTTAGTCACGTTCTTGATATGGATTTCAAAATTTTGATCTGAGTCAATGATGTCAGTTTTTCTTTCGACTTTTGCTCTATCCCACCTTGGTCGAGCCGAATGAAGTTCAGTAACATCCGTAAGGTAATATCCGCAATGCACTTAGCCAAGGAATCAACAATACAAGCCAAATATAAGCCTCTTGTACCATCAAAACCAGAAGTGAAGAAAATCTGGGTGGATCCTATAGCCAAGTCGGTATACACAAGTGCTCTCAGCATGGAAAGGAAGTCTGAAGGATCAAAAGCATAAGCGAAGGACCTACGTGGTGGTATGTGACATGGCTTGACAAGTCATCCCTCACTATATTCATGATAAATGCGCTTGTATATGTATGGCACCAAAGGAAACGATCCATTAGACCAGACCTGATGTCAACCAGACTTCTCTTTCTGTGGGTTGGAAACAAGTATTGACAGATAATACCGTGCCAATTTGTATTCATGCTTGTCCCTACTTGCCTTCTGTAGGCTGATAAATTGTCGCCAAAGGCACACCCTTCTGGATTTCTCAGCCTACCATCACCACATCTGCATTCAGAGGTCTAAAAATGTTTTTTTTTGGGAAATTAATAAGAAAACTTAGTTCAGACATTGTTATGTGAAGAAAATTATTTAAACACTGTTGAGGTTTTAGAAACGCATTAGTATTTTAGTGATTTTTTTTTAGTGAAAAGCATCTTAGTGATTCTTGGTGTATGGAATTTCTCGATTTTTTTTTTTTTTTGGTTTGTAATCCTGTGCTTTTATTATGCGTACACAGATACACAGATGCATTGTAAGCCGCTTGCTATTGGTCAGAAATTGGGCATGCCAGAGCATTTCTTGTAGTTACTCGGCATGGCCACAGGAGGAAGGTATGTTTACAGTTCTGTTCTCTAGATTTGAAAAGGCGAGTTTTAAAGCCTGTTGAACAGTCTTAAGGAAAGCCATCCCCACTGAAATTGCATGTTAAAGAGGTAACATTTACGGTAATTTAGTGCTTTGAATAGCATTAGTTGCGGGATTCCTTGTACAGCGGTGAGTAACTGAGGCAATACAATTGAAGCAAACGGCTGACATTATGAAACACATTATCGTCATCAAGAAGGACAATACTACGTGTTTGGCCAGAAAGGAGGGATTCAAATAAGGGACAAAACCACATACACTACAGTGCAGAATGACTTTAACCCTTTTTTGTCTTTTGTTTTTGGTTTTTTCTTTCTCTGTATTCTTCTACTCATAAAGGAACAACAAAAGTTGCATTTAATACTGTAGCGTATAGCACTAGAGCTGCTACTACGCGTAGTTTCAAGCATCAGACAGACACCGATTACGCTGGAATCAATGCT
>JAOYSI010004038.1:0-14637 GCA_025775065.1 Hiodon alosoides
TGCTCCCCCCCAGTCCCCCACTCTCTGTTCTAACTTACCAGAAATTCACGTCGTAACCTATCTGCATGAATCCATCCTGTCAGAGCCTTTTACCTTTTCCTAACAGTCACTAGCGCGTGCAACTGCCTCTGCAGCAGCAGCATCCCCCAGGTCCTAGTGCCTGCCCCGTAAGAAGTTTAATATGAGAAGTGAACGGTTGACGGGAAAAAAGGAAATCACAGAGGAAATATATTGACTGTTATATTGATTTATTTAGGGGGGGCTAAAGAAAATAATATTATAATTATATTCATAATTATAAATGTGCATTCGTGGCTGCTTGCTCAGCAGGGACGTCACTAGGCCTATTTTAGGGGGGCTTTATACGACATTTCTGCTTGAGTTTACGCGTAACAAGGTAGAATTTATCATGCTTGATTTTGGACCATGGAATTCGCCAACTGAATTTCAAATGTAATAATAAAGTGATCTGTACTGGGTTGTATGGGAAAACAGATACATTTTCAATATCAACCCCAAGACTAATAACCAGGTCCAATGCATCAATGCATGGGTTCTGCAACATGTCGGACAAACCCAATCGTATCCAATATTGAGATGTAGGACTTTTTAAATAAATCCCCATCACTATCAACATGAATATTTATGATGAAAAGTCACTAAATTCATGTAAAAATTCTGTATATGGATCCGGTGGCCTAGAGACATTACCAAATAAATACCTTGGTTCTTTTGTGAGGGCCATTGTTACTATTACTATACAGAGGCCCTCTGTAAAGAACTTAAAATTAGGAATAGCTAAAGCTTTAGCCAAGCAGCTGCCAAGCACAAAGCTCATTACGAAAAAGGTGCCAAACAAAGCTTAAAATTGTGGCAACACCACCCCCGCCACCAGACACAAAAGGTTTTTGCCTGCTGGAGAAACCATTTTCAGACAGATTTCAGACAGTTTCATGGACTTTATTGTCCATGATTATATTTATAGTCTCCTGTACATCTCATCACCACTAAAAGTGGGAGTGGGGCCCACTTTTGTTTTGTCATGTCATGTCTTGTCTTTTTTGGGTTGTTGTCTGTTTATTTGCAGTTTGAGAGACTGTTCAGGAGTCTACAGATTTAAGTCCTGTTTGGTCATGTTGTGCGTGAACCACTGAAAGTTCTAAAAGACATGTTTGCTGTTCTGACTGTTCTGTTTCCAGGTCTGTGTCCCATTGTGACACAGATGGGCTAGATTAGCGAAATGCACCTGATCAAAGTCCTCGCATGTAGAGCTCAGAAATGCTGACTCTCTTACTTACTGGAGAAAGACCTGGCTTTCCCAAGTTCAAATCTCTGGAGTTCTCCATGTTTGTTAGTTCCCAACCTGACTCTACTCTACTACGTTTTTTCAAGGACAACAGAAAAGTAAAACAATGTTCCAGTTCCAGATTGCTACCTGTTGCCACGTCTGGATGATTGCGTGGACAAAATCATTCTGCTAATTTTGTCACTAAACTAGACAAAGACTAAGCTAAAAGTATACTAGCAAGTTCCGATTACGGTGAAGGCATTTGGAATGCATAATGCTACAGCTACCTTCCAGCATCTGGTTAAAATAGTTGTGTGATGTCCCGAACTATACTGCGTATCTTGACGACCTGGTCTTGTGTTCCTCTGATTGGGAGGCTGCGATGGACTCGTCAGTTTCCCCTCATTCATTATTAGTGCACCTAATTAATCAGACGTTTTGTCAGTGTATAAATACCCTTCTTTCCCTCTGTTTGTTGGTCGTCTATGTTGGTGTTGGTTTATGGCGGTTGTGGTGTCTTGAGACACCTGGAGACTGTAACATTAGTGTTTTTTTCTTTCCTATATGCGGTACGGTGTTTCTTTCATTTTGGTTGCACGCACAGGGACAAGGTGATAGTAAGCTGCCCATGGCCACCCTATGTACGTTTTATTATTTAGTTTAGAAGAGTACTTTTATTACTTGCTTTGCTTTGGATCCGTTCAAAGTTCCTTTGAACTCCTGTGTCGTATTGTTGTATTTGTATATAATAAATGATTTACCTAACTTTCATTTCGAGGTTGTTTTGATCCACACGCTCACTCTCAGCGCAGTATGTTCGACCCTCACTCCTCCTAAACGGAAACGTGTCCAACCAAGAGTTGTAACATAGGGGAATCTAAGAGTGCTTACAAGCATCAGTAGGGGAAAGTACGTTTTTGTCAAAGTGTCAATAGGGGGATCTCTATGTGTGTATAAGCGACAGTGTGGTGATGTAAGAGTTCAATTCAATCCCTTCCATAGGGCAATACGTATGTAAGTGTCTGTATAAGAGTCAGTGTGGGAATGGAAGAGTGTGTGATACTGTAAGTTGGGGAATTTAAATGTTTTATAAGAGTCAGTAGTGGAATTTAAAGGCACAATAGTGGAATGTAAGGGTGTGAGGGTTTTGTCCACAGAATGACAATGTGTGAAGTTTTTCTACAGGGAGTGAAACTGGGTGAAGCTTTTGTACAGGGAGTGAAACGGTGTAAGGTTTTTGTACAGGGTTTGAAAGGGTGTTTTTTTTCCAGGGAGCATAATTGTGTGAGGGTTCTCCCCAGGAAATGACAGTGTATGAGGGTTTTGTCCAGGTTCTAAACTGTGTGAGTTTTGTATTCCAGTTAGTGAAGGTTTTGTCCAGGGTGTAACAGTGTGTTTTCGGATTTTTTGGGATTTTAAACCAGGTTTTAATGGGTGGGCTAGAACCATTTTTGATGTTGTGCAGTACTAAACTGGTCCACTGGCAGTCCTTGTCATCAGCAGCAAAGATTCCCTCAAACTCAGTCAGCAGCACCCATAGCTGCTTCTTCGTTTCCTCTGTTGCAAGTCCCTCACTACTCCGGGCCCACTGCTGATCCTGACTACGGTACTGATGGGGCAACCCATCTACTTCAAGGGACCTTCTTAACGGGAATGGTGGAGGCAGACTGCCACATATGTACCCTCTAGCACAGCATTTTCCATCACCAACCACATCCATTCTCACCTACTGTACATGGCCCAGAGCTCCCACAACAGTTTTACCCCAGGCAAAAGCAGGCCTGTCACAATTATTACATAATCTACCAATTTTATGAACTGACTGCAATTATTTTGCATTATTAGATTCCACAATCTTATAAGTTTACATCCAAATAAAGGAATTTATCACCAATGTTAGGAATCTCATAATGGGAACACATCTAATTCACATTCTATCAGTTGGATATGCAGCAGTGCGTTTGACAGCATTGGGGAAATTTATGCAAATTTCAGTAGGTTTAAACACAGTTTTGAACCGTTGTGCAATGCAATCTGACTAAAAAGTTGTCATATAATGTTTTGCAACATCATCATTAATTCATCAACAAATGCGTTTCCATTTAATTAATTAATTAAGTACATGAGCTAAGTAAACATTACCTCACCACAGACTGGACTCGACTGTCTAAGTGTTTAGAAAGAAGATATACACCAGAGAACCACACAGCGGATACACTTGCAGAATGCCTTCTGTCTACTTTGGCAGAGAATTAGATGAAGAGAATTAGATGAAGAGAATGCCTTAGCAATCCGCTCACAGCTCATGCTAAGGGACTGTGTAAAAGTCTGGTCAATACTTTCAACCTTTTATAAACAATTATAAAATGTAACATCTTAATTGAAAATGTATACAGTCGTTTATATTTATCTTTTTTTTTTCATTACTTACTTATCATTTACACTTAAACTTTTGATGAACAAAAGCCTTAACAAATGAGTTATCTTTTCTCCTGATCAATGACAAAAAACATGGGCACCTTATCCCAACTTGGCAGGATACATCTGTCTGGGAGTACATCAATGCATCACTGAAACCAGTGCCTGATTTTACTGATGTTCTGTTAGGGGAAAATGATGTGACCATATCTTCTGTGAAACCTGTGCTGGATAACTCTTATCCCCAGACCCCCAGGCTCACAATAAAATAAAGGCATAACATGAAAAAAATGTTTTGGACAATTTTATCATTAATTGCAATTATTTGTATGACAATTAATCATCAACAACATTTTGTGATTGTGACAGTTGGACATGCACTACACTTAATTGTAATAATAATTGTAATTTTTTTGTTATTGTAAAAATGTTTGTTATTTGAAGCCAGGTTAGCCTTAGTTAATTGTCCATTGTTTCATGATTGTCTAGTAATTTAATGATCTGCTCCACTCATATGCTCTGTAACCAAATCAAAATCTGGAGGAAGAGCATTTGCATACAGAGCTCCACAGCTATGGAATATTTAAAGTCTATATATTTAAAGTTAGATTAAAAAACGTTACATTAAGAACATGAATATAGCCTAGCCAGGCATGCTAACACTCAATTAAGAGTATTAGACAGCAAACTTATTATGCTGCATGCTACATAGTCTCCTTCATATCTTCGACTGGGCTCATATCTCTGGCTTAATTCAGCTCTTAGTGCTGGCCAGCGGAGGATGGGCTCCCCCATTCAGCCGGGTTCCTCTCAAGGTTTCTTCCTGCCAGCCTAGGGAGTTTTTCCTTGCCACGGTTGCCACTGGCATGCTTTTGGGCAATCAGGCCTGGGAAATATTGTATTATTCTTGATTGTAAAGCATCTTTGTGATATGAAAACGTGAAAAGCGCTTTATAAAAATAAATTGATTGATTGATTGATTGATATAACTATCCATATCAAACCATAATTACCAGATTATGATCCACATTCTTTACGAGAGGCAACAAAGGATTTTCAGATGAGACAAGCATAAAATAAAATAAAAGTATTGACACAAAGACCCACCACCCCTGAACAAGGACTTGTCCGCCACCTGGAGATGGCTCAGTTCAGTCTTTTAGTTGGGAGTGGCACAAAAATGAACAAGGACTCAACTAGGACGTTTTCCCTGGCTGTGACTGTTCCATCACCAGTAATTGCTTTTTCAATTTCAGTTGTGACGAGGAAGAAGGAAAATGCAAGGTTCAAGGGGTGCAAACAGGTTTATTAGAGGGGTACAGTTTTGGGATTGCAGTTGGAAAGACACGGGTGGCACAGGTGATGGTGTATCCTTCCTGACGAGGTAGGTGCTTTTGTGCTCAGGGTGGTCTGCACATGTTTTTGTAGTTCTCGTGATCAGTTGTATGGGCGCTGGTCTGTACTTGTCTCCATGTTCCTGAGTCAGAGTGGTGGTCATGTATCCCCCTAGTTCATGTACATACAAAATAATACCCATTAGATTATTGGGAATTCCCAAAGCCGGTGCTGCACATGGAGCTGCTTTCAATTTTTCAAAAGCTGTTAATTCCTCTAGTTGCAGACATAGGGATCTTTGGACTGGGGATTAACTTTCAATTTTAGTCAGTAAGGGGACGTGCAATCTCAGTGTATGCAACAATTCACAGTTGGTTATAATTGCAGTCTTTTTGCCCTCCACTGCAGATGGATTCAGTGGATATAGTTTAGTTGAGGGAGAGAGGCTCTATTACCATTGTTCCACAATCTGTTTTCCCTGTTCAAATGTGTTTTGTCCAAATCTTTTACAAGGGAATTCAGTGGCTAACTTACCTACCTTTCATTAAATTGTAAGGTAGATTCAGTTTGCAAACATTATGTCTATCCCTAGCAGTGGTTGTGTAAGAGGGCCTGTCTATAGAACCAATTCAAGTTCTGCTGTTCCTATCTTAAGTTTGATTGGTTTAGTTAGGTTCTTAGGAATGTTTTTGCCTGACTTGAGCGCTCCATTTGCTCGTTGAGTTTCTGAACTTAGAGAAAATTCAGTGGCTCCGAGGTGGAGAGAGTCAGAAGTCGGATAAGTCTCCTGACTAGGTACTAATTTCAGGAAAGCCATCTTCGTCACCAATTGTTAGATAAAAAATTTGGATCAAGATTCTTTTCAAAAGGGAATCAGAGGATTTTCTGATGAGATGGTTTTCAGAAAAAAAGTATTTAATAACCCCTTGTACAAGAGGAGGATTGTAAACAAATTGATATTAGCCTGATCTCTCAAGATCATGCTCCCAAAGATTTCCAGCTCCAGTCTTTTTATTTGTGTTTTCCCTGCTTTGCAAACCTCGATCACATAACCTGTGGCCCATCTCTCAGACAAGACAACCTTGGTCAACTCGACCAGTCTCAGGCGATGCCTGTTGATAAGACCAGGGGTCGTTCCCAAAACATCCCTGTGAGCCAATGCAAACCTTGAGTATAAGAACAAAACTATCACAAATAATCAACCAGCCAAGTGATGGGAAAGCAGGAAGGGAGACCATATAGGTTCATTTATAAAAATGTTGGTTCATTAGGTTAGAACAAGCAAAGCAAAAGCAAAGATGAAAAAGAAGACGAGGGAGAAGGCCCAGACACATAGTTCTACAGAACATGTGCAAGAACCTACCACAGAACCTGCATGCACCCACAAGCAACCACCATTATTTTATGAACAACATTATAGAGACGTAATTGCATATATTTACAGTTAATCGAAGGAGAAAAGGTAATGATAGACAATGAAACACAATTATGATTAAGGTAATGTTGCACGCCACGCATACTTGGCTCCGGAATAATTGGAGAAACAAAATCTTCACGTTCTCCGGTGTTTAATTCACAACGAAAAATAAATTAAATGGCTTTTCAGGGATCCCGCTCACGGGTTCACCCCAAAAACAACAAACTAAAACAACAAACAAAAAGAAAGTAATAAGCCAGACCCTCAGCGCCGGAAACCCTTCCGCTGGTGCCGATGCAAGTTGTTCTCTCCAGCTCGTGTCTCCGCCCTCTGCCTCCTTACGCTTGTAGTTTTCCCTCCTGTTTGCCGTTCTCTTGCCCGGCTTCTCTCCTGACATTCAGCACCTACTGAAGGATGGCATGCTGTTAAATCTCATTCGTAATTATCTCCTCTTCTTTTCGCGAGACGGACGTGTGGCACAGGTAAGCAGGTGCAGAATAAAAAAAATCTTTATTTGTTCCCTTCTAGCGGTTTTACAATAAAAATATAACAAAGAAAAAGCGCCGGGGAGCTTGGAGACACGCTTGGACACGCTTGGAGACACTGGGAACTTGGAGACGCGCTGGGAGACACTGGGCACACTTGAGGGGCTCTCGGAGCCTGGGAGACACTGGGGACACTTGAGGGGCTCTCGGAGCCGGGAGACACTGGGGACGCTCGGGGGCTCTCGGAGCCGGGTGACACTGGGATGCTCAGGGGAACTTGGAACTCTGGGGAACTTGGAACGCTGGGGAACTTGGGACATTCAGAGGCCGGGAGATTTGGGGCGCTTGGGACTTGGAGCCAGGAGAATTGGGGCGCTCGGTGCTCAGTGCTGGGAGACTTGGGGCGCTCGGAGGTGCTTTGGGCTCGGAGCCGGACTGGGACATGGCTTGGAGGCTTTGTTATGGCTTGGAGGCTGGGTCCGGAAACTCGCTAGATTCTTTGTCAGGGGGAGTCATTCGGTCCGTTTCCTTGTACCTGTTTCCTTGTTAGACAAGTTATTAAAGTTCATGTTTATTTTGGAATCCTACTAAGTCTCCTTGCTGTGCCTTGAAAGCCATGTCTGGCCGGGACTTGGTCCGCGTTGGAGCTGCACTTGGGTTCATCCCTGCTCTGGTGCCCCGCACCGTGTGACAATATGTGGTACAAATAGCTGATATTTTACTTCTGAAAAGTGTGAACACTCTATGCAATATAATGAGTTCTGCTGTACTTTTCGGTTCAGTGCAGTCTGTAATGTTAATGAATGTTAAGTATGTAAGATTTTGAGAATGTGTTATAATACTGGACAAGTCCGAATCATACCGAATTTAATATCTGTGAATAACCGTGTTTGACACTGAACCGGATCATTACTTTATTTGTGCAGAGATTTAAACCAATTTCCCGACTGTGTGTCATAAATTTAATCCAACAAATAATAACGTCAGTTACTCTTTTTGGGTTTATATAGCAGAAAAGCATAAACTTAGATTTAGATTTAGATTTTTCCTGGAAAGCTAAATATTTAACTCACTTCTCCACCAAGCACCACGGCCAGAACATATATTCTTATATTCCTGTAAAATTGATCTTCCAAAGACAATGTAAATTTTTAAAAGAAAATGTTTATTGTGGCTTTTATATCTAAGAAGATAGGATGTGTTGTTTTCAATATGACGTAATTATCGGGGGGTTGGGAGTCCGGTTTTGCTAGTAAACTTGCGTCAGTAACCTGCTACTACTGGAGGCGGTGCTGCTCCGTTCTTTTTGAAAAATGCCATGACAGCTCACCGTGAGGCTGCCGAACCGGTTGTGTGATTCATTGACGTGGACTCATCTTGCATATATTATAAAGGCGTATCTGGGTACTATTTCATACACCATGTCAGAGGAAAGCCCCCCAAAAATTGAATTGTAACATTTTTGACGCGAGACCTGGAATATATAGGTAGGTAGTTGGATTTGCGATGATTAATCCCCGACGACAAATGTAAAAATTATGATTCCTATTTCTTAATTATCTTCGGCCTACAGAAATGTTTTTCGCCGGGCTATTGCGTCAAGAATTTAAAGGATAAAAATCGAGCATGTATTCTTATCTCAGTGCTTTCCGTGAAGAAATTGTGGTTGAAAATGTAACCTTAGTATACATATAAACATCCATTTCGCCTGATATATTTTGAAAAATGATAGTTTATTTCCGTAGAAGAAATAAATATAAATATTCGGGTTAAAAGGATGTCTGTCTTGACTTGAAAACTGGCGTTCGGGTAGAGCTGGACACACCAAAAGGTAGTATCAACGAGCCGTCGATTTATGTCAAAAAAGACTATCCACAATCAGCTCTGTTTTTTTTGTATATCAAATCCAACGTGTATTATCCCAGGAATTTTGCTCAGACTCCAAAGGCTACAGAGATAAAATACAAGCTTTTTTCATATTACCCTAGTTGTTTTTTTGTCTTTTTCCCTCTTGGCGCACACCCTGGTTGTGCAGCACTGATGTGGGAAATTTGTCTGGTTCACCAATATATGCCCATTATCTGTTTTTTTTTTTGAACAGGGCATTTTAAACAGAGCTGTGAAGATGAGTGTCACTTCGTGGTTCTTGGTGAGTAGCTCTGGCACTCGCCACCGGCTCCCGAGGGAGTTGATTTTTGTGGGCCGAGAGGACTGCGAGCTCATGCTGCAGGTGAGCCACCCGACAACTACCGTCGGAACCAGCTCTGGCAAATACATCGCTATATGATTATGCTGCTGTAGCATCAGGGAAATTTTTATAAGAAAAGTGTGTGGTACCCAATTGTTGTATTGATTTAGAGACATGGAGCAGGTATACCTTTTGTGAGGATAACAGCTGTCACTGCACCATTGTCTGCTGTGGTGTAAGGAGCAGAAACCTACTGCAGTTGTCTTTTTTTAATAATATATTTATTATTTTTCAGTTTGCAAATCACATCAAATTATACAGTGAATACCAACTATAAAAACACAGGAAACATTTTTCACCCTGTTCTGCCTACCAACAAACATAAAGTACATTTAAAGAAATACAAAAAACATAACAATAAATAAATAAGTAATTTAAAAAAAACAAAGAAAAAAGAAACATAAATAAGGTAAAGGGTGTTTCTAAGATCTTATGCTACCCTACTTCCTCAGAGCTTGTTCCTGCTGACGCAGGTTACGAACATTAACATTGTGCCTTAAGAAGTACATAAAAGTTCTCCAGATATCATCATGCAGTTGTCTTTTTAAGGAAGTGTCCGAATTGTGCTTCCTGGCCAGATTTCGGGAAAATGACACATATGTTGCAACAGTCAAAAAATAATTTAAAATCTTTCTGACATTAAGAGAATCAAAGTCAAAGCCACGAAGAGCAAATATTTTATAAATAATTAGTTTAGTAGTTTAATTAGATGCCTCAATACTACAATACAGATAAAAAATAAACAATAATTTAACTAACCTGTGTTTAATCAACGGTGTTTGCATGGGTTTCCTCTGGGTAGTCTGGCTCACAAAGATAACATCGACATCTTATCACTGTCCAAAGACTAGCTAGTTAGATGTACTTCCAACTGCAAATTTAGCCCTGGGTGAGTGTGTCTCTGGTCCTGTGATGTCCTGTACTGGATGTTCCTTTCCTCATGCTCTCTGTCTGCATGTATTTCAGAAGATGGATGGGTGGATGGCATGTGTGTAAATAAAATCGGTCTACTTAGGTCTGGTACCTGGGGTCTGGTAAATAATATGAAATGATTATGGAAGACAACTATAGATGATTTTTCTGTGTTTTTCCTAGCTGAGTAGGTTCTGTAGAGACACCAGTGTCTATTATATATATCTACCAAAGCAATCCTGTATGATTTTTATATAAAATATAGACAAGTGCATTGATAATAGGAGCTGGCACCTCATCTGCCCGGGCACGTGATTACAAGATGTTCGGAGTTCAAACCAATGAAACCCTTATGCCTGTTTTCTCCCTCTGCTTGTGACTGAACATGATGAAACACTTTTTACACTCAGCTGATTCTGAAGATTGATCATTCAGGTTTACCTTTGGGTGCAGAAGTGAAGTAAAGAGGTTGAGGAGTAGATAACAAATAAGTCTGTGTTTTTTGTAAATCTGTGTGATCTAGCTTTTTTACTAGCTTGTTTTTTATAAACAATTTTTTCTATTTTATTTGTCTTCCCCCATAAAAAAGTATGATTTTGCATGGATTGATTAAATCTGTTTGCCAATTTCTCAGCAAATTGTATTTATTTTTCATAATTTTCTCAACCAAATTTGGAATCGCCAATTGTTTATTGAATATTGGCTCATTGCTATGACTCCCTCCATCTCCACAATTGAGGAAGTATAAACCGGCTCTTAGTCTCCTCCAAGCCTTTTCAAGACTGCAGGCGAGGTTAAGCGCCATCTGGAAGAGAGGCAGTTCTCTCTCAATGGTACCTCAAGCCTACAGGCACCTGGGAAGCCAATAGAAGATGCTCATTGGAGGCAAGCCAATGGAAGCCTTATATAAACCACCCAGCTGGAATTGAACCAGTGAACCCAGCTCATTAGTCCCAGTCTGCACTCGGGCAAGTTTACTGAGCCACCCTTTAGGCACCAGCATATTTATTTGTAAAATGGCGTTTGTATTGCTTAAAAATGACCACTGTTGTGAAATCATGAAGTTTAAACTTAAAAAGTTAAAGCTTTATTATATTGTTGCATAATATCTGTGTATTGCTCAGAAGATTGGAACTGGATAGCAGAGTTCCGGTTCGTGGAACATTTTGTATTTGATTTAGAGTTGTTGGAAGTTTGAATGTGAAATATTTAAGGTGTTGGAAGCTGCCGACATGAATTAATTACTAGATTACAGTCAGCTCATCAATAGATAACATGTGGCAAACTCTACTTTACAAAGGAGGTGATAACACATTACTGATTGAAGAGTGAAGCTAGTGGTGTGATTTTAAAAAAGCGTCTGTGTAACATGGGTTCCCAGTCTGGGGTTGGGCAGAGACATGGAGACGAGATCTTCGTTTTAGTCTTTTATTTCCCATCAGGTAAACAAAAGCATTAAACAAAGAGAAAACAGAATAATATAGCTTTTTACCTAAAAAAATAAAATAAAATGATAACGCAGCAAACTGCACAGACTTTTCCAGTCTAACCTCCTCTCTAAATCTGGATCAGTCATGGACACACACTCAGTTCTCAGGACTGTGTATATGTGGCTTTTGCAGTGTCTCTATCTCACAAGGTAGGAAAAGGTGTGATTGCCTAGGACAGAGCCAATTCTGGTGTGGTTTCTTTGACCATAAACTAGTTTTCTGATGGCACAAAGAGTGTCATACTGGCTATGGCCGTGAGTCTATGAGTGGTGGTTCCGATTGCCGGTGTGGCACCTGGGTCAGAATGAGCTTAAATCAACTAGTGGCATTTAAAGTCTTTGCTGGCTTAGTGTGGAATGTGCCTCTCCTTCAAATTTCTCTGAAACTCTAATATGTATGCATGCTTTTCTGGTGTGGTTGCAAAAGTTAGAGACAATGCGAGATGTGAAATGAACAACTGCTGATTACATATTGTATTAAAATAAACTAGAATGTATTAAACAAGAATTAGAACGTTTGCTTCGAGGTTGTGGTCAGTGTTCTCGTCTGTTTTAGACTCGCAGTGTGGACAAACAGCACGCTGTCATCAACTACAACCTGGAGACGGACGAACACCTGGTGAAGGACCTGGGCAGCCTTAATGGGGTGAGAGAGAGTGTTGGGTGTGGGTGTGTTGGTGGTTTTTAACCAGTTTAAACCCCAGAGGGGAAACTCATTTGGTCCTCTTGTGTGAGATACCCCACTGTGAAATGGAACAGTTAATTTGCTCTGGAACATCTGCCAGTAAGATAAATGATAAAATGAAGGACATTATCCTGCGCTTTGGTTTTAGTCTGACATAGGATCAAAAAGGGAAGAAAGGTAATGATTCCATTCCAAATCTGGCCAGTTTATTAGGTACACCCATCTAGTACCGGATCAGAGCCCCCCGAATTCTTTTGGACATGGATTCCACAAGGTGTCTGTAATGTTCCACAGGGATGCTGGTTCTTGCCCACGCAATAGCATCATGTTGATGGAAGTACATTCATGCTGCAAACAGCCCATTCCATCTCATCCCAAAGGATGCTCTATTGGGTTGAGGTCTGAGGACTGTACAGACCACTCAAGTAAATTGTCATGTTCCCGAAACCATTCTAAGACAATACGTGCTTAGTGACATGGCTCATTATCTCAAGTCTCCATGAGAAGTAAATTGTAGTCACAAAGGGTTGTCCATTGTTGGTGATCACATGCCAGTGTGGTTATCTTCTGCAATAGCCCGTCTGTGACAAGGACCGACAAGTTGTTCCGATATGCCATTCTGTACACCACTTTTGTTCTGCCCTGCTATTTGCTGGTTTTTGCACTGCTGTTAAAGTTTGTATTTCAAGACATGTTTCCTTATAAAAATGTATTTTATTTCTTTCATCTTCAGACTTTTGTGAATGATTTAAGAATCCCTCAACAGACCTACATCACCCTCAAGCTGTCTGATGTAATTCGTTTTGGATATGATATCCTTTTTTTGCACAAAGAAATAAGGTTAATTCATATTTTTAAAAACCTTTTAATTTATTTCTTTAAAAAAAATCTGTATCTGTTCTCTAGATAACCTGGACTTTTTATTTTGCCTCAATTCCTTCTGGCTTCTATTGACTATAGTATTATAAGGTTGAAAGACTCCTAAAAAATCCTTTTAAAACCACATTCATGTTTACCTGTTAACATGGTTAAGATCAGAGGAAATGTGGCTGTCTCACTTGATATCAGGACACACTGGGTGAGGTCAGTTATAATCCAAATAATGACTCTAATTAAATAATAACTAGGTCAGTTGGAACAAAAACCTGCAACAATGCAGCTCTCCACTTGTTAAACAGCCGATCTCCTTCATAAGTTGTTGGAAAGGGCTGGGCAGTGATGGCTTGGTTGTAAAAAAATATTAACCCTATCTGACTTGTTTAAAGCAATATATACTTCTTAAATATATATAACTGCACATTTTCCTGAATATTTGCTGATGTATTTAATATGATTTGGTTTCCTCACTGTCTAACTGTGCCTTAACCCCACGTTCACATTCTCATGTGTATGTTTTGGAGAGAAGCCAGCACAAGGTTCCAGAGGAGGTACTCAAGGTGAGTGAGTGTTTGTGCATGAACATCTCTGTGTGTATGGCTGTCTCAGTTCGAAAGGAAAGTTAGCAAAGGTGGAGGGAGAATCAAAGTCAATTTACTCAAAACAAAATACTGTAAAGTGTTTGGTGTAGAACTATGTAGGTGCAGTGGACTTAGAATCAGTCTCAAATTACAATATTAATTTAGTCTCCTGTTTACCCATCAATTTAGAATTACAACCAATAATTTAATTTAATTACATTATGAGTAAACACTGGTGAAGGCATACGTTATTTGAATAGTTGAAAGATCAATATTTAAATCAAGTGAAACAAAGACAACCTGTTAAAAAAGTATAACATAATTTGTTTAAGCAAAAGGGTTTATGAACAAAATGGAGGAAACGCGTGGGGAGAAAGGGGGAGAAAGAAATTTGGGGAGGATGAGGAAAAAAATGGTGGATGGTCTTTAATGTGACTAGACATGGGACGGACTAATTGGCCTGAACCAAAAACATAGGTAAAATGGTGCAATTACTTGGGTTTGAATTTTGAAGCTGTGATGACATAGGTGGTATGAAAGATCAATATTAACCATAGTTAAATGTTGGATTCATTTTAAGTGTGCAGAAATACACTATATTGACAAAAGTATTGGGACACCTACACATTACACCTACAGGAGCTTTTATGACATCCCATTCAAAATCCATAGGCATTAATATCAAGTTGGTCCCCCCTCTGCAGCTATAACAGCTTCCACTCTTCTGGGAAGGCTTTCTACAAGATTTTGGAGTATGTCTGTTGGAATTTTTGCCCATTCTTCAAGAAGAGCATTTGTGAGGTCACACACTGATGTTGGACGAGAGGGCCTGGCTCGCAATCTCCATTCTAGTTCATCCTAAAGGTGTTCGATAGGGTTGAGGTCAGGGCTCTGTGCGGGCCA